>RJWT010004442.1:0-33334 GCA_004365215.1 Cuniculus paca
TTTATGAAAACTTCCCAAGCATGAAAAAAGAATATGACATTCAAATAAGTGAGGCATATAGAGCTCCTTTGGAAAAAAATTTAAATAATAATGAAAAGTAGTCACACAGAGACAAAAAATCATCCACTACTTAAATTAAAGCTGATATTTTTCATTTTATAATTATTGATATCTATCTGTAGCTCAGGTTAAGTTTATGGTTTTCTTAAAGAGAAAGAAAGACCCAGAGTCCAGTCAAATGGAGATCTGATTTCCCCATTTCTGTTTTATTTTGCAAATAACATTCATTCTGTCACATATTATTCTTAAGCTCACTGAGATAAATCATAAAATATAAGAAACTATTGGAAACTAATCAAATCCTCCCCAAACAACGACAGTAATCCCTTTTCGTATTGACTGTTACTACCGATTTCCTTTTAATCTAGTAAATTACAGGACACTGCAGAAGGCACTCAGGAAAAAGGAACCTTCCCCCTGTCTCCACTATTTCCTGTGTTAGCTGTTGGAAGCAAATTCTTTCTTTCTCTGAACTTCAGTTTCGTCACCTATGAAATGCATACAAGTTAATTTATTGCGCAAGATAATTATCAGCATTGACTGAAGAAACATATATACAGATACAAATAAAATTTACTAGGCACTCATCAGAGGTTTGTTCCCTTATTCTTCCTCTTTTCTTCTAGACATTCCATGGATGGTGAGGAGTTAGAGAAGACTTTAGGCACAAAAGTAAACACCTAACAAGCTTCGAACTTAGTTCAATCAATGAAAATAGAACTCTACCGAACATTAACATCAATTCCTCTATGCTGGGACTTTCCCCATCATTTTCTAGTCACACTACATATTGTGGAACATGAATCATAGTTTTCTAATAATTTCAGATGATTCTGTAACTTAGTCTTTTCTTTCCAAATCGATTTTAAAGTTTTTGAACATAGGGACTCAGTAATCTACTCACGGGAGTAACTCCAGGACCCTAGTACGAAGTGGTTTCAAGGTAGGCTTTTAAAAATCACTTTAGTTAATTGACTGATATCACAGAAGAGTTCCATTTAAACAAAAGGCTATTGTATTACATTTGGCGAATGAGGTCCACACCATTGCAATGAGCTAACCGGAGGTGCAAAAGGGTTATTAAGGCAATAATGGAACAAATTAATTAACGGAAACTAATTAATTCTCCAAAAATACCTGGAAAGTGTTACTTCTGAGTGGAAAAAAAAGAGTAAATGGAAGTAATTTGATTACAAACATCTGATTAAGTGCTAGAGTTAGGGATAAAATGTACACTGTGGAATTCTAGTTCTTACTCTAACTTATATTCATCAAGAGATTTGCAAAGCTCTAACTAAACAAGATTCTCATTTCAAACAGGTGAGAAAAATTTTCTGTAAATGTTATACAATATTCCACATCATTAAATATTGTGAATTAATCCTATAAATAATGAAAGTTTCACTGTAAAATTTAGTGTGTCTATGCTCCATTATTCTATAGGGCACCTGAGGATTATTTATCCTATTTACATTAAAATGATTTTCCACCTCAGTTAACACTTTTTAGCAATTATTCCAAAATATTGTTGACATTCACTCATGAAAATTTAAATCACTGAAGACTAGGGTAAATGACATACTCTATGCAGTATCTTCCATGAAAGGAAAAAAAAAATTTATTATCTCTCACACTGCTTTATCTGCCTGTCTTTTGGTTTCTAGTTTTCAGTTTCTTTCACACACATATTTTTATCTGCTATTGTGTGCCAATTGTCAATACTACTGAGTGTTGGATCAACTTTGCATCCACCATTACAACTAACACAGTTACTGGAATATACACACATAAACAGACACACAAACACATGCACAGATACACTTATGGAAATGTATGAGTATCTATTGGAATTTCATATCTTGAACGCCTTACATCTGTCAAGTACTGGTCAAAGTGATGTAAATGATCAATACTGAAATTGATCTCATGAAATTAAAAAGAAAATTTTTATTGGGCAGAGGATACTAACAGATAGATACCACATTAGCAGTAATAAAAATAATTTTATCTGTGAATACTTAAGAAAGGAAAAGGACATGTTAAATAGTGATTACTACTGGCTTGAGAATATTTCACATAGGACAATTAAAGAAGATTCTCTGAAACCAAGATAAGTAAACCCCAAAATGAATAATGAGAAAATGATAATGATATGAAGATCTCAAGAAAGTCCAGTCCAGGTGGTGAAAATATTTTGTGCAAAGAACTGAGCCAGGAGACAAAAAGAAGGTTGAAGGGGTAATTGGAGAGTACCAGAAGAGAACATTAAGTGTGGGGAGGGACAGATAACACAGAGACTTAGAGTACTGCCCCTTAGAATTTTAATCTAAATACATTGAAAACTTTATAAGAGTTTTAAGTGGGGATTAAGGACCAATTGATTTATTTTTTGAGACAGGGTCTCACTATGCAGTTTAGACTGGCCTTTAATTCACTATATAGTCTAGGTTGGCCACAAATTCACAGCAATCCTACTACTTCGGTGTCCTGAGGAGTGGGATTACAGGCGTGAGGCACTAAACCCATCTCTGATATTTTTTCAAAGTATGTACCTACCATGGGAGGACTTAACTGAGGAGGTGGTAGCCAGTAGTCTATATTTAGAAGATGGTGATTTGGGACATGTGCAAAAGTATAGACCAAGAAAAGTGAGTGCACTGTGCATATGTTTGGATAGAAAAGCACAGCAGACCTACTAAAGGCTTTCACATTCTTAGGGCAAAAAGAGAAATGCAGATTTATGGTTTTTGTCTGAACAATAAGCCAAAACACCATTTGGTGAGATGAGGAGGAGAGAAGGAAAAGTTAGTACCATTCAAGATTAAAGTGGTAAAAGCTGCTTTAAAGTATTAATATTTCCTGGGAAAGAAAGAAAAAGAAAGAAAGAAAGAAAATTTCACTCATAGAGAACTGAAACTCTGAAAAGTCAAGAAATTTGCCTGAAATATTTTTTGACTGAAATTTGACTAAATTTTCTTTTCTTATTCTTTTTCTTCTGGTTCTTCATTCTTTTCTGAAACAACGTGAATCTGCCTTTAGAAACATTCAGATTGCAAAATGGCTTACCACTGTGATACCATCTTCCTGTGCCTTCCCCTGTCCCAGTAGAGTGTGCTGGTGATACAGAAAGAGAACTTTATGTATAAAGACTTCACTTATGACAATTAGGTACCCTACTATGTAAAGTGAAAAGCAATTACATCCTCAGCTGAATGTAAATCTTGCCAGCTATATCATTGTAATTTGAATGAGGTTCAAAACAGTGAAAAACAGTAACAGATGTCATCCTAAGTAACCCTTGAATTTGGTAGCCGAGAGTATCATGCAATGAATCTCACAGTGGAAAAGTATTCATATTTCCTAAAAACTCAAAGTGGTAAAAGTCCCAAGGAATTCCCAGCAAATCACCCCGTGATATTTCTTTTTTTTTTTTTTTTTTTTGCGGCACCAGGGATTGAACTCATGACCTTGTGCTTGCTAGGCAGGCACTTAGACCGCTGAGCTAGATCCCCAGCCCTCACCCCATGATATTTCTCTAATGACTTGCTCACATTCAAAAGTGGGTGCTTTCTACCATGGAGGGTCACAGGTAAACTTTCTTCAGAACTCTAAGAGAGCATGGGGGTGGGGGTATGAAATGTATTTCCACAAAGGAAAGCATATTATAGAACAAAGGTTAGATTCTTCCAGACACATCAGTTTTTTTTCCCATTGCATTAATTTGAGACAAATTAGTTTTTTTGTGTTTTTTTTCCTATCGCATTACTGAATAGTTAGCCACTACTTACTTCCTACACTACATGGTATTATGTCCTGGAAAATATATATCCCATATTCTTAACAAATGTGCTTTCTAGGCCATTTTAAAAGTAAGTCTAGTCTGTTCTTTTGAAAATTTCACTTCTTCTTTCATCTGTGCATTTTAAGATGGTCTAGGTATAGTACACAGTACCAAGGAATAGGAGCCCTGCCACTGGTGTCAGGCAGGTGCCATTTGTCATTTCAACCTAAAATGTACTTGGTACATCTTTTTAAAATGTAAAAGTGAAGCAGAACAAAAACCTAAGTCTCTTTGCTCCATGAGACAAGTTAGAAAGGGCAAAGTTTTACAATTTATGAAGAGAATATTATTTTGCATATTAAAATATTTGGCTCCTCAAATTGATGTTTTTTTTCTTCTTATGAAAGATAAAAAGTTGTTCTAATAAACTAATGTAGGTAAGTGTTGAATAATATCTTCATTTTCTTCCATAAAATTTACATTTATTAGAGTAGTATAAAAACCCAAAACTGTTTTTAAAATTTCTTTGATTTCAAAAGATCATGCAAAGTTTGCTTTTTTCATGCAGAAACCTGTCAGTTAACCATACAAAATTATACCATTTTAAATCTCTCATGCAAAAATTAAATAATTAAAGTCTAATGGTAATAGGTATTGCCAAGAATATGGGATACTATAAATGCAGAATTATTGCAAAAATATAATTGTGGTATTTTTATAACATAAAAATCTGGGAGTATAATTCCAAAGTTTTAACAATCAGAAAATAGAACAACAGATTGCTGTATATATCTATAATTGAATATGACATAGAATTTGAAATGAACAAACTATAGCTACACATATCAACATAAATATATATTGAAAACATAAGAACCAGTGTAAAACACAAGTTGTCAAAGGATTATGGCACCTATTTATACATGTCACACTCATAAATACAACATATTATACATAGACATATGTGTATGTAGTAAAAATAATTTTTAAAAAAGTAGGTGGGAAAGACAGACCAATCTGAGAAGAGTTTATACTTCTACAGTGGAACTGGTTAAAAAAATATGTAAGTTGAGTAAAGATTTAAAAAAATAAAGCACAACAAAATGTTATTGTTAATCTGTAATTTCAAATAAAAATAGTTTAATTTCACCTATTTACTTTGAGTATGTTTTCACTTGTAGTTTATGTGAAAGCCCTTGTGCATTAAATTCAAACTTTTTGCATGGAAAATGATAGTGAATATTTTTTAAGTATTGTAGCTCTAATGCTCACAAGAAAACTTTACTGGCATAAATATGAATGTTAAATAAAGCTAAATGTACACACAATGAAAGTAAAATTATTATCGTAGAAGTAGTTAACAATGTAAAGTTGCATGAGAGTTAATAGAGGAGAAATAGTCAAGTCTAAAAAAAAATCTTATGTTGATTTTTTTCTCCCATTTGTGACTTTGTATTCTAGATATAGTTGCATTATAGATAATAGCATTTGTTAAAATATATTCATTTTCATTGCAGTGACATGTTACTCTTTTCAAAATTTTATCTTCCTTATGATAACAGTATCACAAAAGTCAATGATAAAGAACAAAACTCTGTTGATATTTTATAGACAACTAATGATTATGACTATATTAAAGATTTTGGTTACTAGTACCTCAATCAAATGCAATTATTAAAAGACAATAAGGGTAAATAGAAAATTTATTGCTGATAGCATGGCTTAATTAAGGGATCCATTTATTTGAAAGAATCAACTGTCTATCAGTTACACTAATGCTGAACATCTTGGTCCTGTAAAAAGTCATCCTGCAGCATTGCCGTCTCACCTCTGGCCAGCAAGAAGGCCTTAATTCATTCTTGATTGTTCCTGAAATATTTCTACACTATGGAAAATCCTGTTGTATCAGACAAAATTTGGAGTTGTGAAAAGATGAATGTCTGAGAGAACATCTTTATAAATAGAAAATGACAAAGAAAAATGATCATTATCTCTGGAAAGAATTTCGAGCATGAATTAAAACACCCAAACAGCATGGTATCTGAAGCGAATGATCACCTTTGAAAAATTCAGGTTGTTAACTTTGCCTCTTAGAGTTAAGACTGCAGATTAAAGGAACAGAAAAGGCAATTTTTGTTAGGACTGACATTTACCAGTGCTCTAATTGAAGTGCGCTTGGCTTCATCTATTAGAACTTATCGTGAAATTTGATGCAAATATCTGGAGAAGAGAATAGAGGTAAAGAGTATTATGTCATTGTTTCAACAGCTCTCTAAAGGGAAGGATTTAACAGACTGATTCATAAGCCTCTGGACTGTTATTGTATCTTGAAAATGAACACGATTAGAGAATTTGAAAGAACACCAAGTCTGTCCATTTCAGTGTGTTCTAATAGGCACTGAAGTAACTTCCGGGTAATTTAGCACCTCCATTCATAAAACAAAGTTGAAAAATCTGTATGTGAATTGAAGGATACCCTAGGAAGCATGAAATGTCATGAAACAAATGACCAAAAATAAAATTTTGCTTAGATAAATCCAAACAACATATGGAACCAGAAGAAACATAGGTAATCAAAACAAACGAACTCCACGATGTCAGCTGTTTCAGGCTTTTGTATATTTTTGTGTAGAGGGTTTTATAATTTGGAAGATATCTTGTTTCATAATGCCTGACAGGCTTACAAAAGCAGTTTTTTTTGTGAGTGGTTGTAAAACTGATACAAATGGAAAAATTCAAAACATCTCATCTATCTACTCTTTTATGATGACATTTCCATAATTCGCCTATTTCATTTTACTAGTCAGCATTTTAATACAAGTACCACATTTAAGATCAGCACAATACGAAAAGCAAATGCACATGATTGCATGAAGACTAAATAAAACCAGTACTATTTAAGAATAGTAAAATAAAATGTTATAGTTGATTTTAAAGTATGTCTTCACATTTGTGGTTTGACTAGAATACTAGTGAAGTGTTGCTTTTTATGACAATAATACCTAGGTATTTTTGTACTTTTAATTAGTTGAGTCTATAAATTGACTCGTGATCAAACTGTACAATGGTTACATGTTTGGAACACATTGTTTTAAGGGAAACAATTTACATTTATCTAACACACACATATAAGTGGCTTTTCAATAAAATTTTTACAGCGATATGAAGTCATAGTCCTACGACATTTTAATGTTATTTCAGAAATGCTACAAAATCACCTTAAACTTTTCATTAGCAAAGTTCATAGAATTCAAGTACATATGATAATTCTATTTTTAGGAAACATGATTAGATTTTAAGGTGAGCAGCATAATGAAACAGGTAGGCATCATAAATTTGGCTAATATTATGAATTACAAGTGCTCAAGTTTGTAAAAACATTCATTGGGATCATAAGAGTATTCAGCAATATACATTTACTAGTTCTTCACTTGGAGTAAAAATTTGCATTGACTTTCTGTCTTATTGATTAGAAAGATATATAAAAATGTAGGGCTGGGGATTTAGCTCAGTGGCCTTGGTGCATGCCTGGCAAGTGTGAGGTTGTGAGTTTGATCTCCGGTGCCGCAAAAAAAAAAAAAGAAAAAGAAAAAGAAACACTTTTGAAAGATATATAAAAATGGAAAATAAGTACATCTTTGACACCTATAATCCTATTTTTAGAATCTAGAGGCAATCACACCCTCTCTCCCTCTCTGTCTCTGTCTCTGTCTCTGTCTCTCTTCTTTTTGTGCACTGGGAATCAAACTCACAACCTTGCGCTTGCCAGGTAGGCACTGTGCTGCTGAGCTATAACCCCATCTAAAGGCAATCTCAACAGTGTATAAAAGGCTCTATAAAACAATGCTCTAATTCATTTTTTATCTCTCCATCAATAAACTAGGCTGTAACACCACATTAACAGACATTATCAATAGATCCTGCTGTTTTTGAAATATAGACTGTACCTCCGTTAAAATTATATGTATCAATCTATTTTTATATAGGTCGAATTCCATCTCACAGTGTTGAACAAAAGGTAGCTTACATAATGACATACATAGTAATATTTCTTATCTATAAAAGTTTATATCAATAAGCATGCATATGCACATATATATTCTTAAATAATTATATATCTAAAAAATATTAACAATGAAATATAAATTTGGGTGAAATTTATAATATATACTGGTTGAGAATCATACTGCTGAAATCAGAGCACCTATGTTCAAAGTTCAGACTGACAGTTTACAAAGTATGTGACCGTAAGCACGTTAGTTAACTTCGTGGAGTTGCCCTGTTGTTATCTGTGAAATGAAACTAAGAATACCTTCCTTATGATGTATATTTTAGCAAAGTTCCTGCAAAGTTCCTGTCACATAATGTGATCTAATTAAATACTGTTAGGTATGTGTTTTTATTGTATAACATTTGTGACAATAAACATGTATTGTTTACAAGAAATCTATCATTAAAATTTTCTATTTAAATACAAATTTAATGAAAAGCTACTGATTAATTTAAAGACCCAATACAAAAATGAGCATCTGAAATGAATGCACAATTCTCAGATGAATAAATACAATGGCAAATAAATATATGAAAAAACATTCAGCATCATTGGTCATTTGAGAAATGCAAATCAAAACAACAGTGAAATTCCATCTTACTCCAGAAAGTATGGCTAACATCAAGAAATCAACCAATAACAAATGCTGGAGGGGCTGTGGGGAAAAAGGAATCCTTCTGCATCATTGGTGGGAGTGTAGACTGGTACAATCACTATGGAAATCAGTGGGGAGATTCCTCAAAAAACTAGGATTAGAGGTCCCATTCAACCTAGATATTTCCCTTCTGGGTATTTTCCCAGAAGAATTGAAAACAGCATACCACAGTGATATATTGCACCCATGTTTATGGCTGCACAATTTGTAACAGCCAGATCTTGGAAACAATCCAAATGCCCATCAACTTAGGAATGGATGAAAAAGATATGTTTTTTTTAGACAATAGAGTACTACTCAGTTATGAAAAAGGATAAATGTAAGGTTTTTATAGGTAAATGGATGCAACTAGAGACCATATTCATAAGTGAAGTAAATCAGACTTGCATGTGTAAACACCGTATGTCTCCCTAGTGTAAGAGACTGAAAGAGTAAATAAGATCCAAAAATTATAACAGATATATACTGAAAGGAGAAGAAACTACTCAAAGGGAAAGAACAACTGGGCTGGAGAAAGAAGAAAAGAAGGAAGGGAAAAGAAAAGAAATATATATAAGCACAAAATAGCAAAGATAATCATATCACTAATTCTATTAGTTCATGGAAAGGAACAGTTCTCATACTGTTTGATCAACTTTGCATGCCTGCATCTGGTAATCTAAGCAACTAACTTGATAGCAATATGCAATATAACAACCATTGTGAAATTCCTATCATCTTGTTTTGAAACCCTATATAGCTATTTTTTTGTTGTCATTTTGTTTTTGTTATTTGTTGTTTGCTTTTTTATTTGTTTTTCTCTTTAAAATAAAAAAGAAAAGCAACTGATTAATTTCATAATTAACTCTAAGATTTCAATATATTTGTTTTCAAATTATTCTTGACTAGTATTCTTATTTTAGAATTAATATGTTATTAGTCTCTTCAATAGCTCCATCCTCAACACTGTTAAGTTCCTTAAGAATTGTACAGTCTTTGAAAACAATTATGAAGTCAATGTTGGGGCTTCTATAAGAAAAGTGGGGGAGTTACACATGTGTAAATGTATTTGTCAATTGTAGATTATAGTTTATATATATTCAAATTACTGTAGATTTTTATGATAATCAAGGATAAATGAGACTAATCACACTGAGTTCGATATATCTCCTGAAAAGTAAATCAAGTCTTCCCACAAACCATGTTAAATCACATAGACCAAATGAGAAATTCTTCTTTATGGTTTGTGTCTAGGTGGTTTCCCCAAGCCTCATATACTCATGGAGTTGGCTGAACCTAGCACTTGTGATTGGTTCTTTGTCTAGTGCTGGGATTAGTGGTGTGAGTGCTGCACCCACTCAGGGGTGAAGCAGGTATACTACATAAGGGAGGAAAAAAGGCATATTTTCTTCTATTTTCTTCTCCTCTTTTTGCTTTTCTGCTTTTGTTAATTGCAGGCTGCCATGAATGGCTGCCCCTCAGCCATGCCACCCTGCCTTGGAGCCAGCTGAGTATGGACTAAAACCTCCAAAACTGTAAGAAATAAACCTTTCCTTCCTTCATTTTGGGTGTCAGGTATTTTGTTTCAACAATGAGAGAAAAGTAAACCAAGACATGGTGTTATAAAAGAAATGGTAGGATGCAGATTTCACTCTTTCAGTCATTGTATCTATGGGGCACATTTCAAATTTCATATATATATAGAGTTTTGTATAATCTTTTTTTTTTGGAGACAAGGTCTCGCTATGAAGTTCAGGCTGGCCTTAAGCTCACTATGTAGCCCAGGCTGACTTCAAACTCCTGGTAATCCTCTTGCCTCAGCCTACCAAGTGCTAGGATTACAAGTGTGGGTTACTACAAGTAACCCTAAATTTCCTATTCTAGCCAGGCGTGGTGGCTCACGCCTGTAATCCTAGCACTCGGGAGGCTGAGACAGGCGGATCGTTGTGAGTTCGAGACCAGCCTGGGCTACAAAGTGAGCTCAAGGCCAGCCTGAACGGCACAGTGAGACCCTGTCTCAAAAACAGGGCTGGGGATCTAGCTCAGCAGTCTAAGTGCCTGCCCGGCAAGCGCAAAGTCGTGAGTTCAATCCCCGGTGCAGCAAAAAAAAATATTTCCTATTCTACCTCTGGGCAGATTAGGCCTTATTTAAATCCTTTTCTTCCCTCAACACTTTTTTTATTGGTGTATGTTTGTGATACATGAAATTTACAATTATTTGGGGAGATAGATATGTATCTATGTCTCTATTTGTTTTGATCCCTCTATTTTCATATTCTTCCCATACCCTTCCTGTGATCCTCTCTTCCTACCCCAAAAAATATGCCTTTATTTTATTCTTTAATTTATTTATAATTGGGTCTCTCCTATGAGAGAAATCATGTGATATTTAACTTTCTGTCCCTCACTTATGCTAGTATATTACTTTCTGGATTTCTGGAGAGATCTAACTTCATATTGAATAAAAGTAAAGAAAAATGCCAAGAAAAGATGATAAAAGATATTTTAATCTTAAACTGTGATCTCTTTTGTCATTTTTTTTTTAATTCTCTGTTGGCACCACAGTCACTGAACACTGCAAAAATACAGGCAGCCTATGTTTTTGTTTGTTTTGTTTTTTTTTTGTGGCATCAGGGATTGAACTCACAACCTCACACCTGCCAGGCAGGTGCTTAGGCCACTGAGCCAAATCCCTGGCCCTTGGCAGCCTATGTTTTAAAAACTTCTAGATAATAGTGCAGTCACTCAATACTACGCATGTCACCATGCATAGTGCTCTCTGGAGGCTCACAGTTGTCCCATTGGAGGGTAGAAAATCTAACAAGACACCAGCTTTAAAAATAAACTATCAAGAGAAAGTGCAACTAATTCCTTGAAATCATACCATCTACAACGTTATCCAGAGGTCATTGAAGAGCATGACAGTTAGTTGTCCTTGGTGCTCCCACCATTTATTCCTCCCAAGATATTAATCTCTGCAGCCCCATTCTTCACTCTTGTTACCCAAATGCAGACCAGAGCAGGTAAGAAGTAAGATCTTCTGTATATACAATGCACTTCTCTTTTATTTACTGCAAATCTATAAAGATTGTTTTTTATTTATTGACTACATCCCAGTCACAGTTCTAAAATTTTCATATACTTTATTCTCACAAGTCTGTAATGACTATTACTTTTAATAGAGGAAGAAATTGAAGCTAAAAAAGATTAGAAAACTAGTTAGCAATAAACGTGTTAATAATAACTAGTTAACAAAAACTGTTTAAAAAAGAGACAGTGTGTGTCCCTGCTGGTGGCTTCTACCAGTTATTCCAGCACCAGGTAGGTGAGGCAAGTGGATTGCTGCAAGTTCAAGACCAGTGTGGGCTACATAGTGAGTTCAAGGCTGCCATGAACTATATATGTCAGCTATATATATGAACTATATATATATATCAACAAACAAAAAAAAGGCAGTGAGTCTAGAACCCTAAACCTCTCTGTATGTGGCACATGGAATCTGTTGAGTGCTACCATTACTATTATTACTCAGGGGTCTCTGGTTTTCCCTGATAGTTCTATTTCCATTGAAGTGATTGATTCAAAAGCATGCTGCCAACAGATCAGCTTTTAAAATACTAACCAAGAGGGACAAAAGTAATTATGAAACCCTCTTCCTAAGAATTCTGAACTTATAACATCCAAGCTTACTGAAACTGGGTTATAGTTAAAACCACATCATTCTTTCTTATTCAATGATTAAAAAAAATTCTTCTCTAAAATGAAGATACAAATCATGCTTTCTGTCATTCCAAGACACCAGAGATGCAATCCACATAAACAAAGAAATAAGTGTTCAGTAAGTGTTTGGCATAGACTTCAGTTCTGAATCAAAATGCTTTCTCTTCAAAATTTGAAATTACAAAGTGTTTTTTAATCCTTTAGGCAAGAATTGACCAAAAGTAAAGTTGTCTTTCTCTTGAAAGCACTTATAGACTTACATTTATAAGCCTGTGAATACACACCTCAATGCCTAACATTATGGTAAGTTGCTAAGTGCTTCTTGTCTGTCTTTATTCAAGAGAAAGAAAATCTAAAATGGTAAAGGAGTGATTGACAAGCCAGTCTAATGCTAATCTAAAACCACTGGCAACTGTCAAGATGCTTACAGAAACAATTTCTCCCTACTTTAAGACTGACATGGGTACTCATTTTGGCCCAATGTTCATTGAACATAAATGGAAATGCTTTTGCTCAATTCAACATGTACAGTATTTTCTTCACAGATAGGAACTTTCCCTAGCCAAAGTTTAGATCTGGATTTTATGGGGCCTGAGGCTTATACAATTAGGGAATCTTGAAAAAAATATAAAATTACAAATACGAAATTGGGTACTGGTTTTGAAGGGACTCTATGTTTAAGGTTTATTGGCTTCGTGATAAATCAGCTTCTGTTTTCTGCAGATTTTCATTGCATCTTCAGGCATTTGCTGATTAAAAACATTTACCCGATTTGTTTGCAAAAGGACAATTATAATTATTTCATGAGAGAATTATAATGAATCTAAGTAAACCAATTTAAGCCAATCAAAAGGCCAATTTACATATCAGAGTTCAAGAATAGCAATCTACATTTAGTGATTAAATACAATATGCATTAATTCTTATTTGCTCCATATTCAGCATTCTAAAGTGCACATTAAGATTTCAGAGCAATATACATAAATTGCAGAGTAGTTAAGCATGTAGTGAGTATTTTCTAGATAGGGAAAAAATTATTAGATTACTTGAGTCCTATTTAGCAATCTTTAAAGTTGTTTATTAATCTCAGTGAAAGTCAGGAGAAGGGATATAGGACTGACCCATTTTTAATTAAGGTATTCAGTTCTTTCCAAACAATAAAAAGGTAGCGTAATATTCCTGAATAGCTTTTAAAGATTACAGGAGAATCAGAGTTCTATGAATTAGGGAAATAAGACAATTATCTACATTGTTAAAGTTGTAAGAATATCACTTTCATCTAATGCTTCTGAAGTCAAGCAAAGGTACCTTTAAAGCTGCATTACAAAATAATTTTCTTGGTGTTCCCACTAGATACACGTGAACACAGTTGAATTTATATTCTCATTGCTCTCAATCCTAAAGGGAAAGATCTTGATAGAAAGAAAAGAAAAATAGCATGATGTGATGGAAAAAACACTGAAGTAAACTTTGGCAGAGTTAAAATCTAGTACAGTGGTTCTCAAGGTGTACCCTACACCAGAGTCGCACAGTGGGCTTGGTAAAAAACACAGACTAGTGGGCTCCAGAATTCCAGCAGGTCTGGAAAATAGCCCTGAAAAATTTGCATTTTAAACATATATTCCTAAGTGATACCAATACCACAGAAACCATAGTTTTGAGACAGAACTATCTATCTAGTCTCTGTATGGCTCTATTCCTTATCTGTAAATGGGGATTTTGACCTTGAAAATGTCTAAGGTTCATTTCAGCATTAAATTTACTCTGTAATTTCCTGATTTGAACACACTGTCCACATTTGATTTGTATTAAAGTTTTCTAGTGTATTCTATATAATGTGGAAAACTTAGTTGTAAATGATAACTTCCTTTTGTTGCTTTGTAAGAATGATATTGAAAGCAGCTTAATATATTTTTATTGATTGAAAGAATCTAATTATAAAATATCACATAGCACAGTTATAGATGATGTAATGATTTATGACAGCTCAGATTTCAGATTGAAAAGATAGTCAGAAAAGATTGCAAAGAATATGCTGTACTCAGAAACTTAAAAAAGTAAAAATGGAAATCATCCACTTAGCAAACTGTTTTAAAAGTTTTTAACTTTGCGTGTTCACATATGACAACCATGAATTTATTTTTATTATTCTATAGCTAA
Source organism: Cuniculus paca (assembly GCA_004365215.1). Lineage (NCBI taxonomy): Eukaryota > Metazoa > Chordata > Mammalia > Rodentia > Cuniculidae > Cuniculus > Cuniculus paca. The sequence continues at coordinate 14,407 of RJWT010004442.1, forward strand.
GAACAACAAATGCTAATATTCCCATCTTTCTCTTTGTTCACATTTGACAACCATAAATTTATTTTTATTATTCTATAGCTAAGAACGACAAATGCTAATATTCCCATCTTTCTCTTCCTCATAATACATTCTCATGCCTTTCAGTAAATGGATGTGAACTTTTCATACTAGAGTTTTCTGAGAGCTTTTTGCGCATCCCAAGCTGGTATGTATATCTCTCTGAAGGATGGGAGCTCCATAACAACATACATATGATACATCAACTGATTAGATAAAGTTGCAGTGAAAATTCAAGATCTGATCTACAGAAAATAAAGAGTACTTCCTCACTATACACTATAGTATTTATTATCTATCGTCATTGCTTATGAGAAGCATGTTCTATTCCCTAAGGTGGTGTAAAACAGAAATCTTCCATATTGGGGTGTTCACCTCTCTTTGCCCCAAAACTTTCAGATTGTTACCTGCCTATACCTAGGACTTTATAGAAATTTCCTTTGCTTTCTCTTAACGTGGGCTGCCCCATACAACTATTCCTCCTCATTTTCTTCCAGCTCATGTTTTGATGTAACATAAATATCACTAAAGCACTTTACAATTCTCACATCATCTTTGCCAGTAGCATCTTATTAGGTTGTTATAGCAATCTAATGAGATAGGACAAGTATTCTAACTTCATAATGAGAAAACGTTGAGATACTAACAGTTTTGGGATTTAATGTAGAATTTTTTGTCTACTAATTCAGAGTTCTTTTCAGGAAATAAGGAACGATTTTGATGATATAGTGATAACAGCTGACATTAATAGAGGATCGCTGCCTGTTTGGCACATAAACGCTAACACTTACCACAACTCTAATTATTTCTATTGCTATTATCTCCTCTTTATAGATGAGCAAGTCAAGTGCAGAAATTCTAAATTACTTGCTTAAGAATATATGCAAATAAATGATGCTCCAGGTTTAAACGCTGGCAGTTTTAACATGAAAAAATAGTGCTACAATCTCAATATAAATACATTAGCACACATTTATCTGAAACATAAATGTGCATGCAATTTTGCAGAGCTGTAGGAACTAGACTTTGATAGGTTTCAGTTCTAAAGGAATTGATCCAACTTCAAAACTCTACAGTCATTATAGGAGAAGTAAGGTAAATTATGACAAAGTAGAATGATTTTAAAATATAGTGATCTTTCTTTCCTCTTGTTCTATTTTGACATCTCATACGTCAATTTTGTGCTTTGCTTTTTTGTTTTTTTGGTACTGGGGATCGAACTCACGACCTCACACTTGCCAGGCAGGTGCTTACATTGCTGAGCTAAATCTCCAGCTCTCATATGTCAATTTTGAAAGGATATAAAATCAGCCTATTTTCAGGATAGTCAGGAATCTTGTTAAAGTCCTCTACAATTGAAATTTAAGAGGAAAATTCAACAGGTCAAAGCAACAATGATGGAAGTGTATAACTGACACCAGTAACAAGAATACACACACACATGCATACATATAGACACACACATACACACATACACGTAGTTGTGCCTGTGTTATTATATCTTCTGTTATCACATGCCCTTAGATAATATATATTCAGTTTGAATGGTGGTATTAGGGTCAGAGTCTTAGTTATTATAGCATATCATTAGACTCAAATCAATCTGTTCAAGGAAACATCAAAATGTTCTCAAAAAGTCAGAGCTTCAGACAAACAGCTGTCAATTAAAAAGTTGTAGTATAAATATACTATACTAGCTAGAAGTGCTAGGCAGAACTGTTAGAATTTCTATGCACTATTTCATATAATATGCATAAGAAGCACATCAGAGAGGCACAGTTTTCCAAAGCAAAAAATTAACAAAGAAACAAATGCTGAAAAATTAAGTAGTTAGATCAGCACCACATAAATCTAGTTTGAGTGGGTCCCTGAAGCTGAAACTACATTGATTTGAAAGCCTGGGTCCTCTATTTACCAGCTGAGTGACTCTGGTATGTTACAACTTTCCTGACATAGGTTATCTCCCTCTATAAACAATAGTACCTGGATTGTACATTATGATTTAGGTAACACAAGTTCAAATATGCAAAGTGCTTGGCACAGGGCCTGGAACAAGAATTTACAAAAAGTAGGTAGTTTATAGTTCATGATCGAACCTGGCAAATAAAGTACATTATCTGACTTGTCATTTATGTATTTAATGAAGACAAATACTACCGAGTTGAACATCTTTTCCTCTGTGTTTTGTTGTTTTAGGAAGTTATGACAAAGTATATTAAACACATCAACTTATAAAAAGCCATCATAGACAGGCACATTGTCTAAATTTTAATAGATAAAGCACTGACTCAGTTTATTTCCTACTGTCTTCCAGTCTCAACCAATAGTAAGTGGTTGTAGCCTCTGCATATTTGGTTTACTTCTGACATAAGATGTGTGTGAGTTTAAACAAGAAAAAAGAAAACCTCTCTTTGCATACTGGAATGAGATACAAGGCTAGCAGTTCTGAGATCCTGATAAGTCTTACTATACTGTAAACTAGTTTCTGAAGTGCAGTATTTTAGATTCTTGACTAAAGATCTGCTTTCCAAATGCTCTAGTCTCTACAGTCCACACTCAGTATCTTCACCTCCCTAACTTTGTAGCTGTCACCTCCTTGCTGCAACACTGGTTCCATGCCTACTTGCAGACCACTCGCAGTCATTCCAAGGTGACCAATGGTCTCCTAGCAATCAAGGGTACTGACATCTTGCAATCTTAATTTCCCTTGCAGCATATGGAGAGTAAGATATAAAGTATGATAATGTTTTAAGAATTCTTATATTGCTCTGGAAATTGGTTTATTTTGTGGTTTAGAATATGGTAGAAGGACACTGAAAAAATTTACTATTTGAAGTCAGCCTTTGCAAGTTAACATTTGATAAAAAGGTATTTAAATATAAAGACTGTTTTCTAATAGAAAAGTCAACACTTCTGGAAACTAAGTTACAACTGAAAAAATCAGGAAGTTGGATTAAAATTATTTCTATTGGGCTCTACATACAACTAGCTGCTCCTCAGAGGAGATGCTGAGTAAAAGGGATCCTTTTGGATCAAATTAAGGGGTTTATTCCTCGCACTGTGTACACGTTTGAATTAGAAAAAAGCAGCAAATAAGATAAACTGGTATCTTTTCCCACTGATTAGGATAATACATGGATTATTCAGAAGAAGAAGGTTAAGATGGTCCAACACAGTGAAAAAATGAAAATATCTAAGAAAACCTTCCAATTCTAGTGGAGGATTTTTTTCTTGTGAGGTCAAAACATGACTCAACTTTCCATTTAAATTACATGTTCTTTCTCTACATTAGCAGCTCTTGTCATTTTTCAATGGGGAGGGAAGAAGATTCTCTGAGAAGGATGCTGCCAACAAGCTGAAAGACAAGAAAGTAATCTATAAAAGCTTTTTTCCATCAAATTTAGGATCTCACATTTGCTGGAAAGGCATCAAATGAAATGTTTTAAGATACCAGTGTGGTTTTAAAAAGTCCATTAATTGCATTTTGCACCATACTTGGCTGAATCTTGTAACTTAAAACTCTTGAGTTCCTCCTTTAGGAAGATGTACTATGCCAAGTAAAATCCCACTGGGTAATGTGGTCTCCTGGAATGCTCTGATGTACAAAATGTAGCCTAATAATGTAAGTGCTGCTTGGAAATCAGTCTTGCTTACTGAGAAAAGTGTGAGGAAGGCAGATGGCTTGGATGCGGAAAGGTCCCAGCAGCCCCAGAAGCTTTCCATTGCTTTGGTGCTGCAGGTATGAGCATGGAGAAATGGCTCATCTCTCCCACCCCAACCGTCAGCCTATTAAATGTCTTCACATAGAAAGTGAATAGGAAGCAGCACATATATTAAAAAAAATAGAATAGAATGGCCAATTTCAGAATAACCAGAGAAAACTAAAAATCAAGTTCTTCAAGTTGTCTATAGTATTTCCAAATTTCTTCCAGCTTTACTGAACTATGATGGACAAAAAATTGTACATATTTAAGATGCACAGCTTGATGTTGTATGTATATATTGTGAGGTAATCACGAGGAAATTAACAAACCCATCACCCCACACTTAACCTTTTTTTCTTTCTCTTTTTGTGTGTGCATGCACGAGTTGAGGACACCTAAGCCTACTCTATAGTGTTTTATTTTTTTGTCTTCCTAATAGAGTTTTCTTTCCTAAATTGAGGTGAAAGTGTATGTCAAGAAAAGTAGTAACAGGCCAGTAGTACTTATTATTCCCAAACCTTTGTCTAAAGAGTTATCTTCTTGAACGTTATCTTGTTGCCAGATCCATTTGATCCTGGTTTTTTATACTGGTGATAGATATACGACCCACTGTCATTCTGCTCCAGTCAATCTGCCCTCTTTGCTGTTCCCCCATCCAGTTAAGCTTTCTTTTCCTCGGAGACTTTGATGTTTGTGTTCCCTCTGCCTGCAATGTTTTCCACCCACAGAGAGTTCTTTATAGTGTAGTTCTCTGTGAAAATGACAGCTCTTCATTCTCTTCACTACCATACCTGCTCACCCCAAATCACTGCTCTAGGTTTACTAAGAAAAGTTATTTTTAAAGAGATTAAACTCACTCTCTGTGTCATCTATCGGAATGCCAACTGTATGATACAATACACTGGGTGCTTATAAACACTCAAAATGCTTTGTCAAAGCAGTCACGTATAAGTAAGTGACAAGAGGAAGGAACAAAGGAGAAAAAGCCTTAGGGGATCTTTGCTATAGGCAAAGATTTTTAGCCATGTGGGTCTGTGTAATCTCAAACATCTGTGCAATGAGAAACCAAACCAGACGGTGTCAATGCTGTTCCACCTTTGACATGCTGAGTCAAATGTCAAGTCCCATCCCTGAAGACAGAAATTTCTAGGAATTCTGAGTCTGACGTAATTTCTGTCTTTTTAAAACTCAAAAATTGTATTTTGTGCATTTGGCACCAAAGTATTATTTTTAGCATGATAGTAATACCAATCTCTATATTAATTCTCTTTAATCTCTCTCATCCATATATCTTATCTTCCCAGGGTGTTCTTTTGGGAAGAAGTCTCTTACACCATTTTATTTTCATTTCACTATTGCTAGCATCCAATAACTAAGTTTAGCACCCAGTCTGAAAAAACCCTGAGAACACTGCCAACCTCATTGGAGCTTCACCACATCCTTGTCAGGTGGTTGATGTTATTACATCCTCTCAACCTCCAAATGGCTCATTTACTGAAAGTTGAAGTTGGTATTGTAATCTGCATTTTCTTGTTGCATAGCTGGTACATTTTCACGAGAAAAAAAATAGGAAATGTGTTAGCATTTAACCAGTAGTTCTCTGAGGTTTCTCTGAACAGTGGCTATTTTGTAAGAATTTGTATGAACAAGTGCTTTAATTTTCAAATGTAATTTTAGAAACTGCTAGAAAAAGTGGCTACCATTACTTTACACATTGGATATAGTCAAGTCTAAGTTCACATACACTTGAAAGCTTAAATTGCGGGCTAACTGCACTCACTGGAACCCCACAGAATAATTCACCTTCAGGCTTCTAAATCCAAGTCCAATCAAGTAGAGATTGGAATGAGTGGGGAAATGTGGGCACTTTGGGAACGGATAGTCCTTTTTTGTTGTGTGCTTTGTTTTTTCTTGTTTTATTCACAAAGAGCACTGCCACTAGTTTTCTTGGAGCAGACATCTAAGAAGCCAATGTCGGGGTTACTCTGACTCCACCCTCACTTGGCCGGCAGATCTCTGCACACCAGAGCATCCTCAACAGTTTGAGAGCATAGGGCAAAGCTAATTCACACAGAGTAGGCCTCAAGAAAGAGGCTTTGGGGAATGGGTCCTTTAGGGCTTTTGATTCATATGAAAAATAAATATGTCCCAATCTGAAAGAGCACTGTGAGGTTGTGTTAAAGAGCTTGCCATCTATTTTGTTTGGTGTTTCAGTTACCAGTGATTATTTTAAAGGGAAGCTCTTGCTCTTGTGCATTATTTCCTTGGCCAGCTTTAATCAGCAAGCTGGTGGCAGGACAAACAGTCTTTTCATTTTGAAAGGTTTTTCTGAGTGAAACTATCCAACAGGGCAAAACTAGGAGTAGGAAGAGGGATTGGTAAATGTGTTTCTGCACAAAGCAGCAAGAGAATAGGCAAAAAGTACAGTTTCGCACAACTAATTATGAGAGAAAGTCACAATCTTTTAAAGTATTAATATAGTTATGAAAATAAGACTAGAAATGATCTATAATCCTGTATATTATCATCCACTTGAACTTTGGGAATACTTGCATATTTTAGTATTCACACCAAAGTTGAGTATTTTACATATAGATTGCAAAACATATAATTGAATTAAAACATAATGTATCAAAACACTAAATATCTTGACGCTTGATAGTATTGGTTCGATCAGTTATGCTCTACCCTCCTATGTGCAAGGTCATGTGTCATGCAGTCAAACATCCTGTTCTCAGCCCCTTTGTATACGCCTCCTCCTCCTGGGATGCTCTCATCCTACCTTCATGGCTCATTTCCTTTGCTTCAAGAAACCTTTGTCAAAATGTCCCTTCTCAGTAAAGCCATCTAATTAAACTAATCATAAGCCCTGTCCCAAAGGTCTATCTTCTTTTATTTAATGCAATAGCATTTACCATTACCTAACATAAAATACAATCTCCTTATTTGTTTTGCCTATGATCTACCTAACTTCTTCAAGTAGCATACAAGAGGCATTTGAAATATATTTTTACATTGTTATATCTTTAATATATAAAAATGCCCAACACATAGTAAGTATGCAATAATAATTTCCTGGTGAGTATAGTAAGATGATGATGATATCAGATGACTAATTATTTTCTAGAAAAAGAATAATGTTCTCTTAGGGAAACTTGGTTAAAGAAGTCCGACTGATTGGTTTTAATTTACCAAAGAGCAGTTAGCCTAAGAAGCAGGATTGTCAATTAATTAGAAGTTAGTTCACTTCCACACTTGTCATCTTATATATCTGGGTCTTTACAAATAAGGGTAAGTCCTCACAAGATGATGTAAAACAGCATAGTACAATGTGTTCAATAGATACCAAGCCATTCCCTGAGTTGAAGGAATATTACAGGAGTCAACATAGTGGCTGAGATTAGTGTTTTTATGACTGCTTTTGAAAATCATCTGTATTCTTGAATTAGCACTTGAAAAAAATAAAGATGATCATAACGTTATTTTTTCTGTCATCAGAAATAGATTACAACATACATGTAACACATGTATTTTTCCAAGCTTGTCAATAGAGTGAGGAAAAACAGTAAAGACACTTTTGTGTTGTTTTCACACCAGTAGTATACCAAACATTAATATTATTACTGTATTTCTTTAGAATAAAACATGAAATCTCAAATTGTACATCTGGTGGTAAAGAAGAAAGAGATTCTCACTCCGAAGCACTTAGACACCTGAGAAACTGTCATTTAGAATTAACTTCAGCATGTTCTTTGGGTTAGAAGCTTATATTTTACTTAACAGTTCTGGAACCAAAACAGACTCTGAAGATTTTATCGGAGGTGTAATACTTACATTTAAAAGTAACTTGGATAAACCTGGACTGTTCTCTGCACTTTCAAAACATGCAGCAGCGCCCTGTTGGAGTCCTAAAATTCATGAGACTCTAGCTATGACAATCAGACAAAAAATTATGGTAATCAACAAGGGCTTACTTTTTCCAGATGATGCCCTCAGATATATTTATTGTCACTCTCTAATCAAGGAAGGAACTCAGAGTTAGGAATATAGGAAGAGTTCCAACATTTTAAGACCCTCTTTTATACAGCAAAAATACACACACAAGCCTTACACAATCAACAGGAAATTTTCTACTATTCTCCACTTAGAAATCTTGGCTAATAAAACTTTACAACTATAGTAATCTAAGAATATAATTCATTTTCAGGTACCTCATAGAGAACATTAATTTAGTTTTATATAGTTTTTATCTCTCAGCCTCTACAAATAACTGCCTCAAATATTTGTAAGAGATGAAAGCAAGTCGCATGAACCTCATTAATATTTTCATACTTTATAGCAAACTTGATATTAAAGCAGGACCTTACCACTTCTCTGATAAACCTGCTGGTAGCCCTATTTAAAATATAACCTATCTATTAAAATGATAATTTACACCAATCACCCTTATTTACATAACTCAAAGATGAAAAAGCACTGCATTCTAGTAATCAGGATTAAAATTTAAATACTAAGTTGTGTAACTGTGATAAACATGATTTTTAAATAATTTATGCTGTAGAAGATTATTTCCTCTGCTTTCCTCTCCCTCTTCTTTCTCCTTCTAACTTGTATCCAGCACTCCCTTAGGCTGTGAAACGTCAAAATAATTGCTATGCTTGAGTTTCAGCTTTTGCATTTATATGTTTAAACTTTGCAGGGTATTGACAAAAACAAAGATAATATGTGTCAAGTAACCTGAAAATCACCTGACATACATTAGGCCTCAGTAAATGGTTATTCATACTGGGATAACTGACCTTGCAAGATAATACTTATTTTTTCAAAAAGTCAAATAGAAAGATACCTTTCTGTCCAAGACTGTTTAAACACACAATGTTCATTGCAGAATTTTCTAAGTAAATACAATATTTAAGTGAATCGCAAGTGTAGTGAAGAGCATCAATAACATGGCTTACTCATTAGATACTACTATCTAGCCAACCACACTGAATCATGAAATCCTAGGCATGAAACACTCTGCTCATTGCATTCATATTCTAATTGGTCTTTATTTTAGAACTGAGAAAAAATATTTAGTTATATAAAATTAATTTCTTTTCAGACTAAAATATCTTTAAGACATCAGAATCAGAGTTTAGTTAATAATAATGGGTCAATATTGGTTCGCTCATTGTGACAAATGTACACAGTACAATAAGAGGTTCACAGTAGGGCAAACCAGGCATGAGGAATAGAATTTCTTAATTTCTCTACAAATTTTCTGTAAACTTAAAACTGTCTTAAAATTACAAGCTTATTGTAAAAATTTCAAGACTCTTAACATTCAGGACTCTATATAAGTTTCAATAGGGAAAATCTATCAATCACAATATTAGACTTTTTAAATAAAGTAATGCACTCATATCTATTAAATAAAAAATGTACCCTTTTTTTTTTGGTGCCAGGGATTGAACTCATGACCTTGGGTTTGCCAAGCAGGGGCTTATGCCATTGGGCTAAATCTGCAGCCCAAAACTTTACCTTTTCTTACACAGTTTAGGGCAGTGTGTTTTTCTTTTAAGACAAAAGATGTTAATGTGGAGTTGTTTTTTCTACACTAAAACCTCAGTATTAATTGCAGTGTTGGTACTTTGTGATGAATAAGTGGTTTGGGGTTGCAGTTTTGCACTTGGTTTCTAAAAAGTTCACCATCACTGGCCTAGGAATTCGTTTGGTTTTTGTGCAGAAGGTATGAATTTCTAAGTCATCAACTTTCCATTTATAAATTTCATATACCCTGTCACTTTAGCTGAAAACTTGTCAGAGCTTTATGCTTTGGGGCAGACTCCACTCAGTGCAGACGGAAGAATACGACCTACCCAGCAAGAGAAGACTGTTTCACCACTGAAAATACTCAATAAAGCCAGATGTTGAATGTAATATTGGAAGCTGTTGGAAACAAAAAGGCTGCAGAAATAGATAACATATGTGCCAGCATTTCTAAAATTAAATGAAGTGATGGTAAATATTCTATTAGAAGCAAGAACAGTTCAATTAACATCTTGTAGATCACATACAAATGAATAGTCAAGAGGAAGGTATTTTTTAGTATTTACCAATAATATGGATGAAACTTCCTGCTTTATTGTACATCTACCATGTAATACTGGACTAAAATATATACTATATATATTGCATGATACATTTATAATATATAAGCATATGTAATATAAATATATAAATAATACTTAATATAAAATACAAACTATATACAGCTACCTTATTATATAGTCTTTAATATGTTGTATTTTATATTACCTAAGGCCTTCAATATGTTGTATTTTATATGTTATTCATATAGGTCTTTGAGACAATCACATAGATCCTATAACCAATTTGTTTGAAATTATCTTGCTTAAATTCTACAAGAACAAGATCATAGAAGGACCGCAAATAACCATGCGATATTTCTTCATAACCTGTATTTTCTATTTAATAAAAACTTTCTTGCATTAAAAAGGTTTCTTTGCTCCAAAACTACCTTTCCTACTTTTATGATGAAAAAGGCAGTTCATCAACAAGCCACATAATCTTGTTTGGTTGTTTTAACTCTCCCATTTGTGACAGACATCAGGCAAAAAGACTGAGGTCTGGAACTAATCCTTAGTCTTTAATGCACTAGTAATGCCTTTTGACTTATGCATGCAATAGGGAGACAATCACCTCTAATGTATCTGTTGTATGCATTATTTAAATCCTTAATTGCAGTAGTAAGGAACATGAGGAGCCAGAGGAAATCAATGAAGCCTGCTTGCTTTTCTGTCCTGTCGATATTGTTGCTGCAATGTTATAGCTGATAAGCATTTTCCCTGATTAAGTAGGGCATACAGTGTTTTCAAATCCTTCCACTCTCCTTCCACTTTTACTTCACTGATCTTTTCAAAATCTGAAGTTGAAGACAAGGTATAAATTTGTATCTACCTTCTGGTGCAAAGAGTAGTTTAAGATCTGTCCAATACCTTGACTTTCTATAACCATTTTTAAAAATCTCACTTAATGCCTCTTCAAATAGCAGCAAGTTCTCATTTTGTTTTTAGCCAAACATAGTTTTATCATTTAATCATTTGTACTAACCACTGAGGATTCATTAACTATTTCAACTAAGCCCAACATTTGCTCTTATTCTGCTGGCAATTAGCATTTAAGAAAGCTTGCTTTACCTGATATCATCCTGCACATATTGAATGCTATGGAATGAGGAACGCAGTCTACCATTTCCATTGTGATTACCTTAGGAATGGTGGAGATATAATGAAACTTACAGAAATAGAAAAATAAATAAATTTTAAAAAATGAAATATCCTCATTGGATCACAAAATGCTTTTATTTGAAGAGAACATTGTGATGTTGTTTTGCTTTTTGGTTAAAATTAGTTCTTTTTATTCTAACCACAAATTAGCTAGAGCACAGTATACTTAGGTAAAAGGTTGCTTTAAGCATTTATATAGTTCTGACATAAAAGTCCTTTCATTTCCTTTATTCTCTCAACTTGAAAACCTCCCCTACAACTGGAGATGATTAAAGCAATGTCACACTTAAATTTGGTATTTGTGATTAACTAGACACTGTGAAAATATTCAAAGATATGGTCTCTTGGTAGGTTTTATTCTAAAGTTAGAGGCTAAGAACTTGGTTATTCCAACTAATCCTGTATCTAAATGTGTTATTCTCTGTATAAATGCATAGAAGATGTGGGAAGAATTTTTTGGAGAGTATGAAAGAGAAATCTTGATAGGACTGAAACCTCATATTGAATTCAATTTTTCTATGTTTTTATTTTAATTGGGATAAGCCCTGGAGGCAGTGTTTCTAAAACATTTTGATGGCTAAACATCATCTAGGATCTCTGCTAAAATCCAGTTTCTTATCCTCACTCAGAGAACTGCTGACTTAGTAGCTGAGGATTCTGTTGCACTCTGATGGGCAAGGTCATTTAGACACAATCGTGGTGTATTTTCATTATTTCAAATTGAAAACTACAAAGCACTGTGCAAGGAGCTTTATGGTACATAGTTTTATTTAGTCCTCATAGGTGAGATGTTACTGTACATTCATTATCATCTTTTTGCTAGGTGAGGTCTCTAAGATTCAAAGAACATGTTTAATTCACCCAAGATCACATAACCAATGATGAAGAAGGACTGGAGTTCCTGGAAATGTGACACTGAAGCTCACACTCATACATACCTCATAAGCATTTCCTACTCTTCTAGAGCAGATAAAAGCTTTCAGCCTTTCTTTCTTTCTCCTACTAGAGATTCATGCAGAGCTCACAACAAACCAAAGGCAGCACTGTTTGGTGGGTTTTGTTTCTGTGCGTATGTTGGCATTCTGATGCCCAGAACATTAACAAGATCAATGTCTACCTAAGAATCTTTCCTGATCAACCTCTAAAATGGCCCTTTTGAAGTAACATTATTGACCCCAGTAGCATTCTGTAATCCATAAAGCTAGAAAAAGAGAAGCTCTTGTACTAACTTAACAGCTATAGTGGCTAAAGACAATAGAAAGAGGGAGAAGGGACAAAAGAAACAAAGAAACAGTTGAGAGGGAGAGATTGTGATTATGAACACTGCTATGCACTTTTGTACAGGCAGGTAAGGTGGAAGTGGATGGTATTGTCTGAGGAGAAGAAAGAGAGGAGTCAAAGGGAAGCAGTGTGTCAAAGTGATAAATGAGAGATATGGAAAGAAAACAAATTTAAAACTCCAGAAAGATCAAAATAACTGAACATTTATGCTTATTTTGTATTCTCAGCAATATGTTGTATGTAAAAAAGTATTGTCATCCAAATATTTTCAAATTTTATGATAAATATTTCAATAAAACTTATGGAAATAATTTTTCAGTTTATTAAATTTTATATTATATGATATAAAAAGTATACTTTATATCCAATAAATCTTTCATATTTGCTTATCAGAAGGCAGTTCTATTTTTCATATCTTTAGAATGATAAACTATTTACTACTAATAAGCCAAACTTATTTATATATGATGGAATATATAATACACATTGGGTATTATTAAGAATAACTTCTATACTGAAGGAGTTTGGAAAACCTAAAATGTGCTCCCAGGTGTAGTTTTTGAGATCCTTGCTTTCTTCATTTCATTTTCCTTCCTTCTTTCCTCCTTCCCCCTCTTCCTTCAAGTCTCCCTTGTTTCCTTACTCTTTTCATACTTCTGGCTCTTTCTCCTATCTTCCTCTTTCTCATCCTTTTCTTCCTTCCTGGTTAGCAGAACGAGGTTTGGTTGAGGTGAGGTAAAATTGTATCCAAAAATAAATATAAACCAGGAGTATTCAGGCTCGGGTAATTACAGAACTAGGGGGTAACCAGGAGTAGCTATCATTTTTCTTTGACTGTACACATGAAGAAATAGAGACTCAAAGAAGCAAAATTACCCACTTCCACTGCTGTCTCTTAAACAGATCATCAAATAAAGAAGAAGAAACTAGATATTCTGGCTTTTAATCAATTGAATTTTCCAATAAAGCTGATCTCATCTTCAACAGTTATGCCACCAAGATAGAAACAGTATGTGCTTGGTTTTCTATTGAAACTTCTTTCACATGTGGGCCTCAGTGTAGGATTTAAACCTGATAAAATAGAGAAACTTCAGGGAGCATGGCCTGGAAGATGATAGTGGTTGCAGGACGCTCCCAAATAAGTAACTTGACTTTATGCTTTAAAACACATTTAAAACTAATTTTCTTTTTCAGTTTTCTCACTCTGTTTTTCCTTCAATAATGGCAGTCTGTTTGTGTTTTTCTCAAATTTGGCTTCCCAGGTGAAGTGAACATCCCTAAGCAATACAATTTCACTCTACCAAACAATGAAAAATAGATAATGACAAAAATATGTCAAAAACAGTATTGTGCTCTGTTTCAGGAAGTAATATTTTTGAGGTAGCTAATCAATTTGATTAGTGTGTTTTGATTTGAAAATATCCCTGCTCCATGGAAAGAAAATAGTCTCTCATCTCAGCTCTGGGAACTACAAAACTATAAAGAGTAAAAAAGTAAAATAACTCTCTGTATTTCTATAGCAATAAACTTCTATTAGGAACCTCAGAAAAAAAATTTAAAAAGATGAACAAACTTTAGTACCTCCCCCCCTTACTATTCTTACACAGCATGAACCTGAACAAATACTTCCAGTGCAGAAAGAGTTAGAATATGTACAGTAATCTCTTCACCTTATTTTTGCATTCCTTTTTTCTTTTAGAAATTCAAAGAACTTTTACATTTTCCTTAAGTTATAACCCAAGAGAGGAAAGAATCTCTTGTTATATTTGAAAGAAAATAACCAAGACATTTGGGTATTAAAAAGTATACTAAAGGTCAGACAACAAGGCTGTGAAAATTTTGTTGTGAAGATTGAGTTCCTTGCCATTCACAGTTTTAGCATGGGTTTTGCTCTCTAAGGACCTAATGAAGACCTCTGAGGGCAGTCCTCGACACCTAGAGTTCACTAATGTGGGACATAAGATCAATTTTGTCACAAAGGTGCATCATTATTATTTTGTCATAAAGATATATGATACCCACATTTATTCTTTAGACTTCTTCCTACTGGTGAAATATTAATTTTAATTATATGAGTTTTATTACATTAAAATGAGTACTTAACAAGCAAAATATAAAGTATTGAATTTTTTAATGTTTACTGTTTATAAAAAAATCAAAATTTTTATCATTGACTGCTTTTTGGTATCCAAAGTCTAAAAAATAATAGCAGAAATCAATTACTATATGAACTACAAAGAAAATACCTGTGAAACTCTACAAAAAATCTTTACTTCAATTATCACACCTAAAGCAGTCTTCACACATGACAACAGCATGTTCCTTACACATGTATCACTCATACTGACAGCACATATGTTTTGCTTTCCTGGTCTTTTTATAGTACAGACTGGACATCTTACTGGTCTTGCTATTTTTGTCAGGAGGGTATGTATTATACAAAGTGTAGTTTACAGGAATGTAAAATGTCAAAATAAAGTATTAAATTCTTAATATGTGTTGTGTGTTTAGAATAGACATCAACGTTTTCACATCAATCGTGTACTTGTTTCCAAAACCTAAAAGATAACACCAGAAATAAATTCCTATATGAACTACAATGAAAATACCAATAGAACTCTTCAACAAAAACCTTTGTTTCAATCATCACACTCAAAGCAGTCTTCACACATGACAACTGCAAGTTCAATGCACACATCTCGATTACACTGACATCACATGTGCTTATTTTCCTTTCCCATGTGGTAGGCCCTTCTTGTCATCTCTCATGTCTTCCTGCTTTTTTCAGAAGCTTTCTACTATATTGTACAATGTGCATTGAGCAGGAAAAGAAGACATCAATAAATAAAAAATCAAATATGTAGTGAGTGCTTAGAACAGACATCAATATTTTTACATCAGATACTTACTTGCTTACAAAACCTAAAGATAACATCAGAAATAAAAACCTATGTGAATTACAATGCAAATACACACAAATGTCTACCACAGAAATAATCTTGCTTTTGTTTTTCCTCTACTGTAAATGATCTTATGAATTTCAGTCCTAATTTTCTAAGAAAATTTCTCCATGATATTTCACATGTTATTTTCTTTGCAAACTATCAAGCTATGCCACACATGTTTAGGATGGAGTAAACACAACCATTAGGCAATAATACATGTTTTGAGTGACATCACAGTTGCTGCATAACTCATCAACATCTACTCCATCTTTGATTTTGGTGTAGAAAGTTTGCATCTCAGGCCTCAATTTTCTTGAGGTTTCTTTATCAATATTTCCATCATGTCATAATGTTGATATCAGCAGTATCAGTTTGTTTTTCCTTGCCATATATGAGAACCATGTCATATCTTTCTGAAATTCAAAGATGGTAGCATACATGTCTCTGTTTTGAAATTGCAACATTTCATTTGGAATTTCTCCTTCATTCCTGTATACAGTTTTTATGCTGGTCAACTTGCGTTCTATTATCAAGTTAGCAAATGTAACATCAATTTGAAACTAGCAAACTAATTGTCAAATGTCACATTCTGATTTGTTTGGGTAATGGGAGCAAAAAGTCTGTTTACAACATCATTTGGTTCCTTACTATATAAATAAGGACCTGGTAGCTGAGTTCCAGGATAAATTTCTAAACATAGTAAATCTTCACATCTACAAGATCACAAAGTTTTATGTCATCTTTTGAAGATTATTTTGGCATACACTGCCTGAACTTACAATGATCATGAAATGCTACAAGATGTTTCTCAATAGTCATATATTCAGATAGTGTGCAAATTATTTGACAACTACCCATAAATCTCTCAATGAGGAGATAGCAGCCAAATTATCAGTTCTTTTTCTTTCTTGGTGGGTGGTTTTGTCATCAAACTCCAGGCAATTTTGAAGGAAAATAAATCTCTTCATTGTCATTGCTCTACAAACCTCAAGTCTGCACTGATGGTGCTCCCAAAGTAAAAACATTCCTGCAATTACCATGAGAAAGCCCTGCTAACTACAGCAGACCTGTCAATGCTTTCGATTTAGCCAGTGTAGTGTCATAATAAATACATTTTTGAGTATGGTTACTGGTGCATATAGAACATTTTGCTTGTACTTCAGCATTTGTGTGTTCTCAGCGTTTCATCACAATTCATAAGTTACAAACAATTTCCAACATTGAATGGCAGTGGTGCCATTCTGCTCAATAGATTTCACCCCTGCAAGACCCTCACTATATTTTTAGACCTAGTTCTAACAGCAGATCATTCTATTTGGTTGTGTGACAATTTTATAACATTTCAACTAGTCAAATATGTACTCACATCACTGTTTGCTTCTGTCATCTGAATCTAGGAGGTGTGCATTCCCTGTGTCTGTATCAGCTGATCTTTGCTCCATTTTACTGACACAGGAACTTTAGCTCACATAGCCAATGTCAAAATCATTATCATCTTCATCATCCATGCATGAGTAATCTGATGAGTCACTTTGACCTCCTTCAAAACTTGCAAACCTGATTTTTCAGGTGCCATTGTACTGATGTGGGCTACTTCTACCAGAAAATCAAAAGAAAACTTTTTTGTTTTTAAACAAACCCTAAGTGCACGAAAAACTCACATGTTGCTGCTTTGTAGCTACTGTTCACCTTTGTGTTCCTTTGCTAAGTGGGTGAATGCACAGATGGGTCTTTGCTTTCCCTAGACATAGTTACTGTGAGTCACACTCATATTCCATTGTGGTAAAATACGTGTTTATTTAGCAGAAGAGTGGTGTGGGTGTATTTTACCCCCTGTGATGTTCAGGTGAACATATACAAAACCTATTAGAGGAGCATTATGTGGGTAAAAATCCTGGCTTGACACTTTTACACACCTTGCCGTCAAACAAAGTGGGCAAACATAAAGATTGCTTCCTATATTCCCCCAGGTGTAGCTACTAAGACACACAGCTCACTACTATTATGCTAAGGTACAAATTTACAGTAGAAAAGTATGGAATGGGTTTTGTAACTCAGTGTTATGCCTTAAGGGTAATAAATGAACTTTTCTTTTCTTTTCTTTTCTTTTCTTTTCTTTTCTTTTCTTTTCTTTTCTTTTCTTTTGTATTGTAAATGGAACTCAGGACCTCATGCTTTCCAGGCAGGTGCTATGCTGCTGAGTTATATCCTCAACCCTTTTTCTTTAAAATATACTTGGCCTAATAGAGAAAGAAACATAAGAAAAAAGTCCAAAACTGTATAAAAATGTACCAGGTGATATTGGGCCACAGAGGAAGGGTCAAGGTGGTGCTTCCTCAAAGCTTTCATGTTAGAGCTGTTTCATAAGTGAATCTTTTGGGCCAGGGATATGGCTCAGTGGCACAGCACCTGACTGGCAAGTGTGAGGTCCTGAGTTCAGTTCCTGGCACCAAAACAACAACAACAACAACAACAAAAAGTGAGTCTTCTACTGAATGACAAATTATGAGGATTTACAGGAAGAGTGGGAAGAGGAAAATATTTGGAGACAGGAAAACTAAAGCACTCAAATGCCCAATCAGGAAGGACCATGCCTTACAGAAGGAGATTGTAACTCAATACCACTGGACCAGAGTATAAGGGCCACAGGCAGGGTATGAATCTATGAATGCAGGCAAAGATACAGTCTGAAGGAGTTTGTGCTCAGAGTGAAGGAATTTGAAATTTCCCCCAGATAAAGATTTTAGCAAGGGAATGACATGGATAGATTCAAATTTTCCAGGTTCAATTTTGCTGTCATTTGAAGGGGCTGGAGAGATGATATATTTGAAGCAAGGAATCCATTTTTAGAAAGTGAATACAGAAATATAGTAGATAAATGATACTGATCAAAACTTCTCTTTTTAGAGTACATTTTACTGTTTTTGATACTCAATTCTTTGGCCAGTTCTCTTCCAATTTACCTTCTTAATTTTGAGAGTTGCCCATATAAAGTCATGAAAAATATACTTAGGTTGCTTTTCTATACCACATAAAATGATCCAATAATTGTCTCCAGAAATTTTTGTTGCACTTTTTCTGTTAAAGCAGAAGAATTAATATGAAGATTTATCTACACTCTAATGGATGCAGCAGCAACTTTTATTACCCAATATTCCTTTCTTTCTGGTAGCTCGTAAATAATTAAGTGAAATCCCAAGATAGAGTAAATAAGGGCTCAGCCAAAAAGATTTTAAAATGTTTAATAAAATGATCAACTTTAAATTTCAGATGCAATTAAGCACTAGATGATCTAGCATCTTCTTAGTTAAATATGCCTTTAAAAAAAGTGTGGTGAAATTCTTTTTTTTTATTTTAAAAAGCAAAACAGAAAAAAGGATAGAAATAATACAGAATTTCAAACAAAACAAAATAAAACAACAGTAAGAAATCAACACTAGTTAATACATTCCATATCATTATCTTAGAAGTAGTTGTTCAGTTTACAAGATTGTCATTAAAAAATGATCAAATAATAAAACAATAACCAAATTAATAATTATCATTTTCAAAATGGTATTTTATGTTCAAAATGTGTGGTTTTAATCATATCCTCTTTTAAAGATGTAGACTACTGAAACTTGAATTAATTTTAGATAAAGCTAAATTG
>RJWT010004443.1:0-33348 GCA_004365215.1 Cuniculus paca
CTTCCTCTGAGACAAGTCACAAAGTCAGGGTAAGGGTTTAGTGTCCATATCATAGTGCTTGATCATTGGTAAATTTAGAACTGTCTGGTTGTATTAGCTAGATTTCTGTTTCTGTAACAAAATATCTGAGATGATCATTTTGTAAGAGAGAAGGCTTATTTGGCTTATGATTTAAGAAGTATCAGTCCATGGTAAGTTGGCCCATTGCCTTCGGGCTTGTGGTAGGCTGCACATCACAGTAGGCAACGGTGTGTTGAAGCAAAGCTGCTCACCTCATGGCCAGGAAGTGAGAAAAAACTGAAGAAGAAGAGAATGGGGTCCCCTAGTACCATGAGGGCATTCTCCCAGGGCTCAAAGTCTTTCCTCTAGGCTCCATCTTCTGAAGATTTCACTTCCTTCCAATAGGGCCACTCTGGGGACCAAAACACACAGGCCCTTGTAGGACATCGCAGACTCAAACTATAGCACAGGCATTACCTCCTTGACATTTTACAAGGAAGAGTATTTTGGAGATGCTTCCCTGTTAGAAAGACACCTGCTTATGGTGTTTTAGATTATAAATTCCAGAAACCTCTATTTGGTATCAAGGATCAAAAGGAGATGGCAGGTGTCATTGAATGAGAGCTCAAGCAGAATTTGCTCTGCCTTGCCTTACTCGCAGCCTCTGACCCAATGAAGCCCAGAGTGTGACTACAAATAGCTCTGAAAAGAATCATAAGAGTGAATTCCTCATCAGTCCAGAATGCCAGCTTATGACTACTGTGAAATGTAGAGCAAACAGAGATTTCATCTTCTGATCAACTCTGGGGATGTGACTTCTTAAATAATTCAGTTATAACTAAGTTTCCAACTGCTTTGTTGGTAGTCATTCATTGTAGGAAACAATACTTCCCAGATCAAGCCTTGCAAAATGGGGCGTAGGGCTGCCCCCACTCCTGCGGCTTTCGTGCCAGATTGACCCTGAATTCCTCAAGGCCTGCACTATCATCACTTACAACAGCAGCCACACTTGGTGTGGGGCTCTTCTAATCTTCAGAACAATCCTATAGCACCAGTACATTTCTTCCCATTATACAGATAAAGAAACAGACTTCATTACTGAACTAAGAGCTCTTTATTGCTCTCATTTCTGTTTCATAGCAATGCTGCCGGAAGAGGCCGGGAGGTGGACTCTTCTGTCTACTCTTTTCATGCTACAAATCAGAAGTATGATCACTAAGTGATTCAGCAAACAGAGTAAAGCTGTTTTCCAGGCTCTTAATATGGGAAGCCAATGTCACAGGCACTCGAGGACAAAGAGATGAAATGTCAGAATGTTGGTAGCCGTTATTACACTCTAGCAGAATATTTTAAGAATTGTTTCTAGGAAATCTGATCCAAGCACAAAAGACCTAAAGACATTGACATTATGGATAAGTATCCACAATTTTGTGGTGCAACAAAATAGCCCACATACAAAACTCACATCTGACAACTTCCCACCTTATGCTCAGATATTCTAATTACTTCTTAGCTTCTACACTTAAATACAAGGTGTGATCAAAAAGTAAAACAAATGCTTTAATTTTAAAAATTTATTATAGGAAAAGACAAGTTGCCATTAATCCCCCTCAAAATATTCTCCCTTGCTTCTAACATACCGATCTCTTCATTCTTGCCACTTCCTGAAGCAATTGTGGAAGTTTCATGACTATCTTTATTACATTTATTTTTTTGTTGTTGTTGTTGCTGGGGATCGAACTCATGACCTCACACTTGCCAGGCAGGTGCTTGTGCCACTGAGCTAAATCCCCGGCCCATGACTATCTTTAGTAGCACAGTCCTGGCTATCTTGATGTCCTGAATTAGTTCAAAATATTTGTCTTTCATGGTCATTTTGACTTTGAGGAAGAACTAGAAGTTGCATGGTGCCAGATCTAGTGAATTAGGAGGATGAGGATGCGCTGTAATACAGTGTGAAGGAAGCCTGCCTTTCTGTTTGATGGCACTCAGAACTGGCATTCACTATAATTTTTACAATCACATGTTGTAAAGACGCTCATGAAAAAGGACTTACATAACTTCTTCAGAAAGTGGCAGTAACAATGAGATGAGTGTATTCATAGTGAGGGGATATATTTTGAGGTGGAATAACAGCAATGTATCTTTTACAGTAAAAATTTTAAACATTTAAACACTATATATTTTTGTCAGTCATTGTATAAATAAACAACTTCCAGAATGCTAGGAAAATATCTCTAACATTAAGAAGAGATACCCAAACTGACAAATAGAAAAAAACCCTAAAAGTTAGAGATAATGGGAAATGTGCAAGAAGCTAAAATTTTCAAATACATAGTTGATACCCTCAGAAATACTACAGAAAATACTGTAAACATGACTATAAAACTATTAAAACAGAACATTTGGAGAACTATAACAACAAATCTCTTAGATAAAAAGTAAGATACCCAGGACTTGGGAGGCTGAGGCAGGAAGATTATTGCAAGTTTGAGACAAGCCTGGGCTACAAAGTGAGCTCAAGACCAGCCTGAAAGGCATAGTGAGACCCTGTCTCAAAAAAACAAGGGTTGGGGATTTAGCTCAGTGACGTAAGTGCCTGCCTGGCAAGTGCGAGGCTGTGAGTTCGATCTCCAGTACCAAAAAAAAAAAAAAAAAAAAAAAAAAAAAAAAAAAAAAAAAAAAAAAAAAGTGAGATAATGTGATGAAATAGTAGATATAAGAATAAGATAAATGAAGAAAATTTTTCAGAAAATAGAAGGCAAAAAACAGAAAATAAAACAAAATGTTAGAAAACTGGAGGCTTCATGTAGAAGATTGCCTATCCAAGCAACAGATCTTCCACAAAAGAAAGAAAATCAGAAGAAAAAGCGGAGATGAATTTGTGAACTGAAAGATGAGATTGTAAACGGCAAGGTCACACCAGCTTTTACTGCAAAAAGAAAGACACAAACTCAGAATAAGGAAGATCAGAGAAAAACTGCAGAATGCTATGAACAAATTCTCACAAGTCTCTGAGAAAGAATTAGGAGACAGAATAGTTTCTGAAATTTTATTAGTAACATTGTAAGCTAAAAGGTAATGACTTTAAATTCTGAAGGAAAAAAATATTTTCAATCTAGTTTTTTTTTTTTTTTTTTTTTTTGTCTTTTTGGGATAGGGTCTCACCATGCAGTTCAGGCTGGCCTTGAGCTCATTTTGTAGCTCAGGCTGGTTTCAGACTCACAACAATCCTCCTGCCTCAGCCTCCCAAGTGCTAGATCTAGATTTTTATACCCAACCAAACTTTCAATCAACTTGAGGGTACAATAAAGACATTTGGAGTCTGAGAAATCTTACTCCCTTTTTGAGTATGTGTGTTTCACCAAACAAGAGAATCAGTCAAGTAAAAAGAACACAGAAAATCAGAGTCTTAAGTGACTTCCTCATTGCTGAGACACAATACACAACTTAAAGGAAGACAGGTTTATTTTTGGCTCATGGTTATAGTCCCTGGTGAGCTGGCTCTAAGGCGGAAACTACATGGTAGAAGGACCTGGGCAGAGGAAAGTGGCTCACATCATGGTGGCCAGGAAGCAGAGAGAGAAGGAAGGAACCAGGGAGGGAGATACATCCTTCCATGACCCACCATGCCCAACCAGGCCCCACCTCCTCACAACACACTCAGCCACGAACTCACCCATGGATCAGGTCCCCATTGAACACAGCACCCCAGAACTTACTCACATCCCCAGTGGCCCACCTCTGAACACTTGAGGCTTTGAGGACGTTCTAGAACTAAACCATAACATATAGGAATAGAATACTTGATAGAAGAAAAACAGGGATTCCTCAGGGAAATACAGTGGACCCTTGAGTCATGACCAGCCTTGCATAGGAATTTCCTTTTCTCATCTTTCCCACCCTGATTTCCCTCTGCTCTATTCTTTGGATATGGTTTATTTTTTCTTCTTTGAACATATTTATAATAGCTGCTTTGGTATATTTACTAAGTTCAATATCTGAGCTTCCTCAAAGACAGTTTCTATTGACTGCTCCCCTGCCCCATGTATGGATTTCATTTTCCTGTTCATTTACATATCTTGTAATTTTTGTCTGAAGGCTAGAAATTTCAGATAATACACTGTGGCAATCCAGAATCTGATTCACCTCTGTGCACTTGTCCCTTCCTGGAGTTATCACTATTTTTGGTTTTGTGGGGTTTCGGTCTGTTCATTTGTTTAATAACTTGCCTGTACTAATTTCCCTTGTAGAGGCCAGTGGCTGGTGTTTCTTGTCAATTTTATTTAAGTTATTGTTTTTAGTTTTAATCTTGGCTTTCTAAAGGTCCTCCCTATGTCAGCATAATTTAGTGGTCATCAGTGCTGCATCCAAAGTTGTGCTCAAACACCTTAAAACAGTAAGGTTTTGCTAGTAGATCTGATGGGCGTTGGGAAATAAATTAGGGGCAATTACAGGCTGTCCTGGGTTTGCTGTTCACCACCATTTTTGTGTCTCCTCTGTGTGTGTGAAAGTTTCCAGGTTAGCCAGGGATGCATGGGTAACTCAGGCTTATTCTGGTCTCTCCTGAGCATGTATCCAGCCTTATAGATGTGTGCAGCTTACCAGACTTCCAGGGACATATGGGATACCATTATGGCTGTCTCTTTCCAAAGATTCCTCAAGGGGATGTAGCTCAGAGATAGAGAGCTTGCCTAGCATGTGTGAGGGTCTGGGTGTGATCCCCAGCACTATAAAACAAAACAAAGATTTCTCCGTTATACTTATGGCTAGTTTGATAGTCTGTTATTTGCCCCATCCATAAAATAGCTGTGATGTTGGCCTTTCCCATTTGGTTGGAAGTAGCACCTCTACTGGTTTTTCCAATGTTTGGGGCCTGGGGATTTTCAGTTTTTTGCTCCCAATCAAGTCAACTTCTGGCAAAGCTGTTGTTTTCCATGCCCTAGATCTACAAAACTATGCCTGGGTGAGGCAGGGGAGGCCAGGTGGGAGGTGACACAGTATTTATTTCAGGTCAAAGTGCCATCGAGTTTCACTGTTTTTATCTAATGTTCAATAGATTTTTGAAATAAATACTTCTTGAATTTTATATTCCTTGAGTTCCTACTGAAATGGTTATCTGATAATTTTGCCCTGTGCTGTCATTGTTCTCTAGGGAGATTTCCCAATTCCTTGCTCTGCCATTCTTCCCTGTCAGTTGAAAACACTGAATTTTGTGGTCAAAGTGTTTTTAAAAACTGTATCGGGAGGACAGAAAGGAAAATTAAATCTTTACCTTCTCAAGTGGGAAGTCAGTTGATAACAAACAAACAAAAAAGAAGTAATAGCAGTATGAACTTGTTATTTATAGACATGAACAGACATACAAGATAAATCAGCTGAAGGATTTTAAATGGTTACCTTCAAGGAAGAAAAAATGGAAATGAAGGGCGTGAGGTATGTCTTAAGACTTGTAGAAATTCACTGATTTATCAAACCATGTCAGTTTACTACTTTCACAAAAAATTAGAAATTGTTAGTTTAAATCTTGGCTCCATAATTTATTGGCTATATGATTTTTGCCAAGGCACTTAATATCATCATTAGTATTAAATTACTAGTAACGATAGGACATTCTGTATGCCAGGAAACAAAAGTCACAAAGTAGATAATAGAATCTGTTTGATTTTCACTCGTAACACAAAAACAATAACAATAATTCCCAGGCCACGAGACTATTGTGAAGTGACACAATGCACATTTGAAGACACTAAAAAATACAAGTTGAGCAACTGTAATCTGAAACCTGGAAATCTGAAATCCTCCAAAATCAAGCTCTTACCTGACATCAGATGGAAAACTCCACACAGAAACTGTGTTCTATGTAGACACTGATTAAAATTTTGTATAAAATTAACTTCACACAATGTGCAAAAAAAGTGTATATGAAACATGAATGAACTTTGACTTTGATTCCATCCTCAGAATATCTCATTATGTATATAGACAAGTATGTTCAAACTTGAAAAATTTCAAAATTCAAAACGCTTCTAATCCCAAGCACTTTGGATTAGAGATGCTCGGGCTATTTTAGGGGTTCTACCCTTGCTCAGAATGCTGTCGAGTAAAAGCTTCTTTATGCTATGAAAACTAATGAGGGCTAACAAGAACCTTTGCTTGCAGGCACAAAAGAAACCTACAGCCAAGAAGGTTCATGTTTGCTCAGAACTCTTATATATATACTTTCAAAATCTTGAAAAAAGAATCATACTCTTTCTTTGATCCCAGACTTGTGGGGAGCATTACACCGAACTTTAAAGTGCATATGAACCACCTACGAAACTTGTTAAAATGCAGATTAAATTTGGTAGGCCAGAGATGGGGCCCAAGAGTCTGCTTTTCTAACCAGTTCCTAGATGATGCTGATTCTGTGCATCGGTGGGTCACACTTTAAAGATGGACCATGGACTGGTAGATTCTGGATCAGTAATGATTTCTCTACCCGTTTGATACCCAATACAGTTGTAAAGTACTTATAGTAGTAATCTTCCCTTATCCATGCTTTTGCTCTCCATAGTTTCAATCACTTGAAGCCAATTGCAATCCATAAATACTAAATAGAAATTTCCAGAAAGAAACAATTCATTAGTTCTATCGTAAACACTATTCTGCATAGCATGATGAAATCTTGAGTTTTCATGCTTCATTCTTTGCAGGATTTGAATTACCTCTTTGTCCAGTGTATCCACACTGTATATGCTACTCACTTGTCAGTCATTTAGTAGTCATCGATTGTTGTGGTATCACAGAGCTTGTGTTTATATAATGTTTACATAGTGGACACACACTGTATCATAATGCCTACATCATTTGCTTTATTTTATCTCATACAGGCACCATATTATCTTGCATCATCTCAAGAAGGGTCAGTAGAGTACACTAAAATATTTTGAGACAGAGAGAGAGACAGACAGACATTCCCATAGCTTTTATTTCAGTATATAATAATTGATCTATTTCATTATTTGTTATTGTTGTTAATGTCTTCTTGTGCCTAACTTGTAAATTAAATGTTATCATAGCTATGTACATATAGAAATGAAAAGGCATAGTATATACAACGTTAAATACTATCCACAATTACAGCTGTCCATCAGGGTGTTGGAATGTACCGCTACAGATAAGAAGGGGGTCTATTGTAATCAGTGCCTGGTAGACAGACAGACTGTCATTATTATTGGTTAATTATCTAATACACTATTTTTTCATATGATCAAAACTGGGACAAATTTGAGTCTCATTTTTAAAGACATGGCAAGTGCTGAGTCTCACTTAGCCACTGTGGTGGGTGTGGCCACTTCAGTCAAACTGTGCCACCAGGTGATTGCCCTGCCAGGATGACAGTGAGGGGAGGGAGGGGCATGACAGAGCCATAGCCTGACCATTTAGGTCTCAGAGATGCCCCGGCTTGAAGAGAAGATCAGAAAGGCCAAGGTGCACTTTGGTCTAGCCCTGAAGCCCCATTCTAGCCATGCGCCTGGCGGGATGCAGTTATACTTGATGGATGTGGAGAAGGGCGTTGAAGCCTACCTATTCTTTTGGGTGATCGGAACTAACTTCAGTTTTCTGTCTGGGCAAATGTGATGTCAGGCTCCACAGACAGCCTATGGCAGGGAGCTGCAGAGAGTTGTTCCCACAGGACTGTTAAACGTTTCATGTGCAGCTCCCATGGTCCGTGGTTTTATTTCCTTGAGAGACATAAAAGTTGTTCCACATTTGAACTGGAAATGGGAAGCATGGTATTGGCAGCATGGAGACAGTAAAGTATATTTGGAAGAGCCTGGACCCCACGTTCAGTTAAACCTGCTTCCAACCCCAGCTCTTGGTTTTGGGCAGCCTAGTGACTCTGAACCTCAGTTTTCTAATCTATGAAATGGGGTTATCTATATAAATCTTGTCCACATAACTTTCAAGGTCATTGTGAAGAATGGGGAAGAGGCATTGTAAATGGCCCTGTTGTAACACAGTACTGTTAATGTGTGAATCTGGCTGGTTTCTGGAAGGCATCACTCAGATCATCAACCAGAAAAGTTCACTTGAGCTGTCTACCCTTGTTGTATTTCTTGCAATTGCCTGTCAGAAACTGTCATGACTCTCAAAGCTGAGGCCCTGCATTGCAGCCACAGGAAGGCGGCCTGGCTATTTTGGGCCCCCTTTTTCTTCTACAAGAGTTGTTCCTGGTACTCAGTTCGTTAGTGTATAGTTACAAGTATATGGGTTGTACTGGTCATAGGGAGATGAAGAACTCTGACAGTCCTTCTGCATAGCTCCTGTGGGTGGTTAGTCAGTCTCAGCCCTGATTCATCCATTCCCTCATGTTGGTCAACTGAAGAGGAAACAAAACATGCTCATAAGTCAGTCGGCTCTGAGCTGACCCACAAAGTGACCAACTTACTAATTTGGGCCCTGAGATATTAAAACAGCCCTACAAGAAAAATGAGTCTAGAAACCGATTTTAATAAAAACATGTTAAATGTTATATCCTTAGCACAGATCCTGTGTGCAAAAGATTAAGATGGATTTGTAGACTGGTAAAGGTGTTGTAGCAGGTCCAAAGCTATTTAAGTATTTAAAAAATATTTTCTGGGGCTGAGACTGTAACTCAGTGGTAGAGCATTTGCCTGCCATACATGAAGCCCTTGGTTAGATTCCCGGCACTGCAAAAGAGAGGAAAGATAGAGAGGAGAGAGGGAGAGAGAGAATAAATTAGTCCTTTGGTCTGCTAAAGATCTCGGTGTGCATTTTGAAGGATACCGACAGTTTTACCACATATAAATCCATGCACATTCAGTTGGTTAAATGCTAACCAGAGTCTATAAAAAATGTCAGACTTTAACTTCATACAAAAAGTAGTCATCACAAGCAAATCATTCATTAAATTTCATTTCATAGATCTCTCCCACTTTGTCACCCCAGCAGGGTCTGAGAGATTGAATTTTGATCATTACATGTCATCTGGGGGGCAACCAAAGAATCACAAATAACAATGACTCTCACTCTTGAATTTCATTTCCTCTCCTCTTATTTCCAATTTCCAAACACTAATACCTCTTTTTCTCCTAGTAAGTATTCTCTTAGGTGCTTGGATGAAAATGGGAGGGCCACACAGCCTTGAGATCACACATCCTTGGCAGCAGGCAAGGCATTCTCTAGTATGCAAATGCCAAAGCCATAATGCAGTGAGGACCCCACAGTAAATCAAGGCTACTGAGGATACATTTCCATATGCAGTTAATAGCAATCAGAGGGAAACTGCCTTTCTTCTAGAAGAGAGATCAAGAAGAGGAGAGCCAGAGGTCACAGCTGTGGATGGAGCCATGTGCCGAGCCAGCTTTCTGTAAAAAACCAACGCCCAGGTAAAAATGCTCTGCAGGAGCCCTGGAGCAGTGGCTGCTTTTGCCAGTGCTACAGACCCTAGAATCATCTGGCCTCACTTTCCAGAATCCTTAAGAACTTGACTTTAGGAATTCCTCCCACGCTCACCCGCTCACCGCTACCTCCTCCTGCACTGTGTCCCCTGCTTTTTGGGGTAGCGGGGAGGAGGGTGGAAGGATGCAAACATGGGAAATAAACATTTTTTGGGAAACCTCCAGATTGTTTCAGAATCAGCAGGACACATGAGCCGGCCACAATAGGTTCACTTTCATGTGGATGCTGAAGCGGGCAAGACTTCCAAGTAAAAACTCTGAATGTGAATTTAGCTAGTTTTGGATAAAGACGCCTTTCAGCATCAATAAACACCATGAATGCAGCCGCGGTGGAGTTACAACTTAATGAGATGACGGGAAGTGCACCGGGTCAGGCCTCATCTCCCAGCCTCTGTCATGCTAATCAGCTGGGCAGCCGGCAGCTGAAAAACTGCTGGAATTTTTATTTGCATTTCATTTACTTGGAAGGAAATTGACCCAGATGGTCCACAAAGGCCCTAGAAGGCTGGCAAGCAGTGTAGGGCTGCACACTTCTCAGAGGGCCTGCACTTGTCTGCCCATCCCTCTTTGAGCAGAGGGCATAAAAGATTAAAACAGCGTAAGGGAATTGATTTCATGATTTTTAGATAATTTCCCCAAGATTTCAGAAAGGACCTCAAAAACTAATTTAATCAGCCAAGAGCTCAATAGTAATTAAGGGGAAGAAAAGCTGGGATAATGAAAGAGGAGGTGAGGATTTTTGCTGTTGCTGGTGGGAACCTTTCTTAATTAGGAAAAGTCTAAAAACTAAATGATGTTAATGGAGTCAAGCACAGGCCCCAAGAGCCCGGGGCCGGCGCCACAGTCAGTCGATGATGGATTGCCCAAGCAGCTCATCTTTCCAAGAAAACTTGGACAATTAGTCAAGGAAGTGCCCGACTTGGCATCTCTGTGGTCATTTGCGTTAATCTTGAAAGTTGGATCCGTGTGTGTGTGTGTGTGTGTGTGTGTGCATGCATGTGTGTTGGGTGGTGTTCAAGCTTGGTCCTTGCAGTCCCTCCCAGTGAAAGGCTCCTTCTTGTCCTGTTGATACTTCAAGGTCAGCATGACTCTCAGACCGCATAGGACTGGGAGCACAGGTCCTGGGGTCAGAATGGCCATGTCCAAGTCAGGGCTCTGCCAAGTACTGGCTCTGTGACCTTGGGTGAGTTTGTCTTCAATTCTGTACCTCAGCATCTTTTTACGTGAGATTGAGGCAGTAATAGCCCCTTCCCAAGGGGATCCTGGTGCATGCATTATGATTTAGATCTGGGGTGCCCCCCAAAGCCTCATGTGTCTGGACAGCGATTAATCATGGGGGTGCTGTACCGAATGCCAATGTGCCATTAGGATCATTAGGAGGGCCAAAGAGATAGCAGCTATCATAATCGTTGTTGAATGGACTTCCTCTTCCAGTCTTTTAAGAAAAATACCTTCCAGATTGATACAAAAGCATTGGTGTAAAAATAATTGGTTCCTTTCCCATTTTATTTTGCTGCCTACAGTTACCTGACCCATAGTGGACATCCAGTAAATATTAGTTGAATAAATGTATAAGACACTAAATATCCAAGAATATGCACATGAGGTGGAGTGGATGATGTGGAAGGGGAATGGCCCTGAGTACTGATCCCAGATTCGGATGGCCATATTCTTCACAGCCCTGGGATTCCGCAGTACTCCCTCTGATACTTGCCTCTTCAACACTTCCCTGTCCCTTGCGACCACCCTATCCACCAGGCCTGGAGCGAGGGTCTGGTGTTTCCCAGGGTGGAGACTGGCTTGCTTGCCAGCTTTACGGCTTTTCACTTCTAGCTTCTTCCTTGAGCTCCACACTCAAAAGGGTGAGAAAGAGCACTTAGACTTCAGCCTCATGAAACCCGTTGATTTATGTCTAGATCTTTATCATACATTGAAATGTCAGAATCATTTCTTTACAGTGGCAACACAAAGCAGGTATTATGCATGAATGTCAACAAACAGTGCTTCTAGCCAGATGTAGTGGCGCACACCTGTGACGCCACACTATCGAGACGGAGGCAGGAAGGTCGTAAGTCCGAGTCAACCTGGGCAACTAAGTGACTTAGTGAGACCATGGATTCAATTCCTAGTACCAAATCAATGAAACAGCTCTTCTGACTAGAATGTCATAAATTGATTTTTCATTTTCTGATTACCTTTCAAATCAAAAGCAACTTAACCTGTGTTATACCAAACATGGTTGTCGTGAAGATCGAGGAGTGTGCCAGGGATCCTGTCCTGACTTTGGGAATGAGCAGAGAACTGGAACCAGCACGTGAGGCCCTTCTGTGCTGTCATCTCTGCCCTCATCTATGTATTTCTCTCTTCTCTTGCTCTGTTTCTCTACTATTCAGTATACAGAGTGGAGCACGTGATCTCCAATAGCTGCTGAGTTAATGTTACAGATACCCAGTGGGACATTTCCAGAATTTCTTGGTTATAATTCTGGATTTAAGGGCAAGGACTCTGAGTTGTCCCCCTGACCACATCAGGGAAGTGGGCATGAGGGTCACAGAGGCTGTCAGAGTCAGTGAGGTAATATTTATAAAACCTTTTACCTTGCACGTAATGAGCATTATAAATACAGTAAGTCCTCGAATTACAAACGAGTTCTTTTCCAGGAGAACATTCATAAGTCAGATTTGTTCATTAGTTGGACAAAGTGAATCTTATACACCTTTGACACAAACATACAATGTAAAGCATAAAAAAACTCAACCACACACACAAAAATACAGTAAGTCCCCAACTGTATAGTAAGCACACACCGGCACAACTGTGTCGATGTCCAACAGGCATAGGAGTTACTTCTTCAATTTGTTTGCAACTTGAATGTTCGCAGGAATTTACTGTAATTGAAAATAAAAATTCAGTTGACTATAAGGTAGGGAGAAAAGAAAATCTCGGAGCTCCTCACTCTTCACTTTCTTGCTTCTCTGATGTCAGACTTCAGCCTCCAGAACTAGGATAAAATACCTTTCTCATGCTCCTAAAGCTACTATGCCTATGGAGCATGGTTATAGTGGTTGAAACAGACCAGGCCGAATGGTGAGAGGGAGCCAGGCTCGTCCCAGCAGGCACAGCTTTGCAAAGTGTTACAGTGGAAACAGGCTTTGCATCAGAGACTTCAGCCTCCCAAGGAACTCCAGTTCAGAAGCAGGGAAAGAGCTGGAAGAACGCCTCCTAGGGTAGCAGTTCCCAGCAAGAGGCAGTTTGCCAGCCTCCCTAAGAAGTGTTTGGCAATGTCTGGGGACATTTTTGTTGGTTACACTTGGGGTGGAGAATGCTACTCATCTATCAGATAGAAGCTGGGGATGCTGCTAAATATCCCACAGTGCACAGGACAGCTCCTTCCCACTCCCCGACGAAGAGCTGTCTAGCTCAGACTGCCAGTGTTGTTGGGATAGAGACACTCTGGTCTGAGGAAAGTCTTTCTTGCTCTTACAGAGCTGTTTGCATGGTTATGGGGGTGTCTGGGTGGTGGGACTGGCAGGTAATGTTGACAGTGAAGTTAGCACTGGCTGAGGAGTTCGCCATAGATGGGTTAACTCCTGAAGGCAAAGGAACACATCCCACAGCAGTGCTGTTAAGCACACACTTTGCAGGGAGTGACCCAGGACATAGAGCCCACTTCTGTTAATCAGTTGTCGGGAGAATTTTTAACTTGCGTGATCATTATGGAGTGATAAACAAGGAATGAGAGCTTCTGAGAATGAATAATGTGAGCCCTTTGGGATGTTCAGGGCAGGGAACCTCTGCCTGTGTTGGTATCTGCTGGTAGTAGAGAGGTGGGAAGTGGGAGCTGAGACTGGGGATATAGAGGGTGGAGCTAACTGGGGATGAGGTAGAGAAGTGTTCCTCTCTGTGGTGATCGAAGGACTCAGTCATATCCCAAAAGAGACCAGAGGATCACAAGAGGGTTGGACCTCAAGGCTGGTGGGAAAGGGTCTCCTTGTGAGATAAGGGCAAAGACTCATCCAGACATCAACCCAAGAGTAAGAAGGGATCACTGATGGCACTTCGCAATCTCCACAGCATCCTTCTTCTTCCAAGGAAATTGGGTGATCTTTGTGGAGCTGCCCTGAGTTCCCCTGCCTATAACCTGCACTCACTAAGTAAGCCACCAAGATGGTGTTAACTATGATTTGCATGTGTCACCCAAAAAGTCACATGTGCTGGAGACTTGTCCTCAGTGTGGCAGTGTTGAGGTGGGGCCTAAGGCTGGGGTGTATCTCAGGGGTAACACACTTGCCTAGCATGTGTGATGGCCTGGGTTCCATCCCCTCCACTACCAAAGAAAAGAAAAAGTGAGAGGTGGCTAGCGGTGGAGGGAGATTCAGTCACTGGGGGACATGTTTTTGGAAAGACTGAATGTAGTTCTTGTGGGACCCCAGTTAGCTCCCCTGAGAGTAGGTTGTTATAAAAAGAGCTAGCATGGCCCCTGAGTCTCTGATTTCTTGTCTTACCATCTGATCTCTTCTGTACACGTTCCCATGATGCTGATACTATCCACTATAAGGCTGTCACCGCAGGATGAACAGTCTACCCAATCTTGGACTTTTAGCCTTCAAAACTGTGAGCTAAATAAACCTCTTTTCTTTGTAAATGTCCTAACCTCAGGTATTTTGTTATAGCAACAGAAAATGGACTAAAACAGTGACTTAAGGACACTTAAGGGTAGTGTTCTAGCCTGGCTGCCACACTGTCACTGACTGGCCAGAGTCTGCAGGTGAAAAGAAAGAAAAGATCATAGGGATTACTTTCAGAGCTATTGGGAAAACCTTTTGTTTCATACTGGATGTAGCTGACACAACATTCAGCATGTGCAAATAAGCATGGTTCAAGTTTTTTCAGGTGGTGAATTGTGGAAATATCCTAAAAAGATGCTGTAAGGTTTATTTATTTATTTATTTTTATTGATTTATTTTTTTAGATGCTATAAGTTTTTAAAGACATCCCATAGGATTCTTCACATATCAAATTTCTGGGAAAATGGAATTTTTCTTAAAATAAGTAGATCGAGTTTACCCAGACAGGCTGAAAACATTTGTTGGCAGGCCCAGTCGGACTTCTACAACTCTGTCTGAGGTCTTGGGTTGAGAGGAGAAACAGCTGGCTATTTTGTAGAGGTTCCTGGTTCTAGGTGGAAGCCATAGGGATCAAACTGTAAAACTTTTTCAGAGGTGTAAGGCCAGCTTCCTGAGAGGAGGATTTGAGTTGTGGCTCAGATACTCCTCTGTGTTGGTGAGCATCACAATGTCACAAGTTATATGTGGTTTCAGAGTAACCAATGACCCAAACTCCAAGAAGGCACCTGGCAATACAGAGTGAAACACAGACTTCGATGTTATAGTTATGAAAACACATCCAAAGCCTTCAGCAGAGGCTGTGGTGTGCATTTTGAGGTTAAGCAGTTGCCTGTGTCAGTGGAAAAAGATGAATTTAAGTGGCAAAGGTCCAGATGGAGCAAGATGTGAGATGGTGTGGGGGGCATTCCTAGGGAAAGGCTACATGAGACATCAGGAAAGACCCTTGCATTCTTGCTATTAATAGAATCAATTCTGGAAAACGAGAAGGAGGAAACATATTTCTAAAAGCTTGTAGAAAAATGCAAGCCTGCTAAGTTAGCATTTTGATCCCTAGAACTGGCCTTGGTGGGAGATGCTGTCCACCAACACATCTGCTGGCCTTAAGAGACTGAGAATGGCCCAGTCCCATCCCTAAAACCATGTGTCTCTTGGTCAATGCTACAGGGTCCTGCAGAGCATGTGTGTCCAATATTGTGCTCTACACCAGAGGGGATGGATGGCTCTCTAGGGAGGCATGTTTAGTTCTGAAAAACCAACAACTTGCATGAGAAAAATGGGACATGTCCTGTGGGTTTTCATACAAACAGTCCTTATCCTTGTGTGAAGTTTCCATGTGAATGTGCTGTCTGACTCCTCTTCCCCAGGAGCAGTAAGGGTCTTGGACCAAGGTGGAGATGCATATAGACAGATCAACACGTTTTGTGGACACAGAGATGAGAATCAGGTCATTAAAATGAAATGGAAGTCTTTCAATGGTCACCACTTGTCCTCTGGGGCACAGGGTTTCACAGGGTCCTGCAGTGTGCGGGGATGTGCTACACCAGTAGACTTTCTTGAGAAGATTGTCTGAGTGGTGAATGAGGTTGGCACAGCCACTGAGATGTGTCCTCTTCTGGCAGAAATGGCAAAGCAAGGTGACCCTCTGGTATGGTTGATACATTGTGTCAACTTGTGCAGTTTAGAAGTTTAACTGAGAGACTCAGCAGGGAGCCAGGGTTCTTACTTTGTAAATATCCTCATCCTGTGCAAAGGAGGGCAGGGAGATTTTGAGTGCTACACCACCCTGTTGTGGGGGGTGGACTGTGTACAATATAAGGGAGAAGAAGAGGTTTGTTTTTGCCTCTTTTGTTCTGGCTGCGGCCTTGAAGTGTTGCCCCAGTGCCATGCCACCCTGCCTTGGAGCCAGCTGATTATGGATTGAAATCTCCTGAAACTGTAAGCTAAATAAACCTTTTCTTCCCTAATTTTTAGTGTCAGGTGTTTGTCTCAGTAACAAAAAAAAGTAACCAAGACACCCTCACAAGGACGGACCCTAGCCCCTTCCATGTTTTGTCTTTTTCTTGCTCTAAGAAGGCTCGTTAAAGCAGGTAACTCACTGGCTTCTTGTTTGGGAAATCAAATGAACTCCAATCTCCTTCTCTCTTCTAGAGGTTCCTCTAGGGAACTCCCCACCTGAACCCTGATAGTCTTTATTCATAGGGGCCTTACTGACTGGAAAGCAGAGGAGTTTGGAAGAGAAGATGTTTTCTTTAGTGAGATGCAGTTTTGTTCATGTTGTCATCATCAAGTCTCTGTCCTAACAGTTCTCTAACCATAGTACTGTGTGGAAGAGTCCAGGAAGATAAAAATGTGCATGATTTCCACTTGGTTGTGCAGGACATGGCCCTCTAGGAGCTCTATTACTTACTTATTTTTTTTTTTGCATCAGGAATCGAACTCACGACCTTGGGCTCGCCAGACAGGCACTTATGCCACTGAGCTAAATGCCCATCCCTCTATTACTTACTTATAAGAGTTTAGAGTTTCAGGGCACTAAATCTACCCTGTATTATCCAATGGCAATAGTAGGTAAGAATAAAAGAGGGAAAAATCAAATCTTGTCAGTTGCTTTTATCAGATAAGAAGGCTATTCCAGTCATCCCTGGGAGTGGGTAATGGAGGAGGCATTTGGCAACTGCAACGTGTTAAAGGTGCTTTTGTACTTTTACCAAGATAAGAGAAGCAGAAGATGTGGCCAGAGTACTACTGGAGAAAGCTGGTGCTGGGTCTCCCCCCTGCTGGCTGGTGATGTTGACAGGCCTTCTCTGATGCACAACACAAAAATGTAAATCATCAAGGATCTCAGAAGAGAATAATCATACAGATTGAGGAGAAAATTCCAGATACATTTCTAATCACTCCCAATTTTATTTTCTGCAATCTTATCTCAGTCCATTTTTTGCTACTGGAGCAGAATACCTAAGGCTGCATGATTTATGAAGAATAGGGATTTATTTGACTCATGGTTCTGGAGGCTGAAGGTCCAAGAGCATGGCACTGGCGTCTTGAGATAGGCACCATTCAATGAAGGAAGGCAGAAGGTCAAGCGTGGGCAAGTTTGTTTTATAACATCCATTTTCTTAGTAACTACCCAACTCCGCTGAGAACAATGTTAGTGCATTCATGAGGGCAGAGCTCACAGCTCCTACCCACTTCTTTATTAGACCCCAGCGCCATTGCATGAGGGTTTGAATTTCTAACACATGACCTTTGGGGGATATATCAACCCATAGCAACTCAAATTTGTATCATTCCTACAATGATCCTTAAAACAAGAAACTTTTTCTCTGCTTTAATGGTTATGAATGTTTTCTATGTTATTTAACAAATAAAACTAATCTGGTTAGGGTCACTCATAGGGCTATGTGGGGGCCCCATTGGTTCTTCCCATTGCTCCCCAATGGGGCCTACTGCTGATCAGCTGGAGCCTTTACCCTGGCCAAGGTTTCTTCATACTCATTGGCAAATATCCTGCCTATATCACTCAAAATTTTTTTTAACCAGGCTTTAATTTTTTCACATGTAAAACAAGGCTGCATGACCTTATGAAAGTACGGTTTTGAGTATTTCACAAAAATATAGAAAAGCAAAAGAACCAGAATGGTTTAGTGGAAAGCAAGGATTTCAGAGCAGAACTGGATCTAATGTTTTCTTCATTTCTTCTGGTCTGCCTCCTTTTCATCCTTCCAAAAGTATTTATTTATTCATTTATTTTTTTTTTTTTGTGGCACCGGGGATCGAACTCACAACCTCACACTTGCCAGGCAGGCACTTAGGCCATTGAGCTAAATCCCCAGCCCTTATCTTTTTGAGACAGGGTCTCCCTATGCCATTCAGGCTGGCCTTGAGCTCACTTTGTAGCCCAGGCTGGTCTCGAACTCACAACGATCCTCCTGTCTCAGCCTCCCGAGTGCTGGCATTACAGGTGTGAGCCACCACGCCTGGCTCCGAAAGTATTTATTGAACAGTACCTGTACTTCCTTCCTTCTCACATATCTACTGGTTTCTTCCCTGAACTTGAATTGTCTTATTCTTTATCATAACCAGAAGCCTTTGAACATAAAATGTGATGGACTTTTAACACTCCAGTACCTGACTTGAGATAAAGGGTACTGAGCCAATATCAGGTCGTGGAATTTAGTGTGTATTTCGTTATGTATTTTGTTTTAATTTTTAACTGACATCTAATAATTATGCATACTTGTGGAGTACATATGATGTTTTGGCACATACATGCTCTAGCTAGTATGACCTATAGGGCTATATGATCTTTAATGACTGGTGGCAGGTAGAGAGAAAGACAGGAGACAACAGAGCTTCTGAACCTAAGGCAATGACTGTTCATTGAAGCCCCTTTTATTCTAATGCTTTCAGGCTTTAGGAAAACAAAAATCACACTAAGTGGAACTACTGGAAGATAAAGGGAACGCGAGTAACATTTAGGCTTTTCCAATGCCCCTTCAATACCATCATTGCTGTCACGACCAGACTTCACAGAGTTTCTTAAATAGCCCTATTAGAACACCTTCCATGGGGTGTACAAACTCATGGACTCCTTTTCACAAAACTCAGGGAAATGTGCTGGTGATGTGCTGTGTGTGTGGTGGAGGCTGTTAGCAGGAAAGGAGCACTGCAGGCTTGCCTGCCAGCCACCATCAAACTCTGTGGCCTGATTGCTTTTCCATTCAGAGACAGACTTTACACTGAGAACTAAGGCAGTGTCTCTTAAGCAAATAAAGTGAGTTTTGGCAGATGGCACTCATGATGTGGCTAAAGACAGGATTATTGTGTAATAATTGTACAGCCAGGCAAACTCACAGTGCCGTAACCAACTGTATCCAAAGAACGCTAATTAGAAGGATCTATTCATTCAATAATTCACTCAATAATAAATTATTGCTTGTGGAACTTTGTGGATGATTGTTATTCTAGGATTCTCTGGTTGCAAGCTAGAGAAGATATGGCTAGCTTAGCAAAAGAAGCACTTTTGGATGGCTACTGGGTAATTCATGGCATTGAAGAAAGAGTGGGAAAATCAGACGTCAAGTGAAAAAGGAATCAGGAAAGCACCAAGGGTCTTGGAAAAGGAAGTAAAGGCAATCTCTTCAGAGTCAATCAAGGAAATAAATCTGCTTCAACTAGTCCCTATCCTGTGTTCCTATTCAAGATTCCAGTTCCCTGGAAAAACAATCTCAGATTGGAAAGAAAGAGAAGAAGTTTGTGATTAGTGGAGGGAACCATATAGAATGGGGGAAGATGATTATCCAAAGAAATGTGATATTGTTAGGCAAAGAAGGATAGAAGGAATATTAGGTAGAAAAAAACAATAAAATCCCCTTGGAAGGAAGTTTTTGGTGACAGACCTATTCAATGTATAATCATGAGCTTGGATAGAGATACTGGTGGTGGACCTGGAAAACTAAGCTCTGATCCAAAGCTAACAGTAGAGGTTATGAGTAACTGAATCGAGTTATGAAAGGTATTACAGGCTGCGACATATGGAAAAGTCCTGGGTTGTCACATCGTCTTTCAAGTTCCTGTCAACAACATTCCTAAGAGTGAAAAACGAGAAGCATGCCAACGATATGGGGAAGTGTTTTCCTTTCTGTTTGGTCTTACCTCTTTCCTGATCCTGAAGGCCAGGGAGAAGATGGGTCTGTTTCTCTGGATGTTGTCATTTTCTGTATGAAAAAAAGGAAGCACTCTTTCTTTTAGGAGTAAAAAAAACTTGTCCTAGAACTCCCAGCTGGCATCTGCCCACATTTTGTTGGTCAGAACTACTTCTCAAAGTACAGTACCGTCTTAAACTATTCATTGGCAGTGTTTTGGTTTGTTTGGACTAATCAGGGTCTACTCTGAAGCTTAGGTGGGATTTGCTTCCACTTAATAATGTAGGGGGATTGTCAAGTAACAGCAGAGATATATTAGGCAAAGGAAAAACTGTATTTGAGACATACAGCTAATAGAGTTCATTAAATGGTTACTTTTAATATCTCATCTGTGTCTTCGAAGTATGTTTTATATTCATGGTACCTAAACATTAGAAGTAACCTAAACCAGATACTGTGCATCCTGCAGGAAAATGGTCATAGGGATTGAACTGCTCAAGATTTGTTTCTACATTGACCATGATCTATCACCAGGCCATAGCACAATGCAGTACTACCATAGGACAGGAAGAACG
Source organism: Cuniculus paca (assembly GCA_004365215.1). Classification (NCBI taxonomy): domain Eukaryota; kingdom Metazoa; phylum Chordata; class Mammalia; order Rodentia; family Cuniculidae; genus Cuniculus; species Cuniculus paca. The sequence goes on from RJWT010004443.1 coordinate 20,319, forward strand.
TTTTTGGCTGATCCAAGCAGCAAGGTGTGGGAAGGCCTAGAAGGAAGAATGATGATACCCAAATTTTTATCTCTAGCTCAGACTACCCTCTTATTCTCTAGACCCATTTAACCAATTGCTTAGTGACATTTCTACCTGGATATGTGATTGGCGCATCAAGTTTTGTAGGTTCCAAACCAAGTTCCAAATCCCGGTTGCTGCCTCACTCCACAAAAGAACTTGTTCTTTTTTGAATTTTCCCTCCCTCTTAAAGGACGCTGCTTTTTTCCAGCTGTCTTGGAGTCATTCGTAATTCAACATTAACTCCTCTTTCAGACTCTGCCTCTAAGTGACCACTGAACCCTCTCTGCCCTCAGCCATATTGCACCTTGTAGCTAGTTTATAGCTTATAACTTACAGCCAGGATCTGACCCTCAGGTTCTCCGTTTCTGCACGGCTCAGCCAATCAGTGAAATCTCCCTGGGTTATTTCAGTAGCCTTTTAACATGTATGTTCCATCAGGGAAAGAGTTTGGGTCAGTTTCATTTACTCATTATTCTCAGAGTCTAAAATGTTGTCTGGCACATAGTAGACATTTACTATATATTGATTGAATGTATTATATAAGGCACTTGTGAAACTTTTCATTTTGTAAATTCATAGCCGTCGATTCCAGGAAGTTTTCAGAAAACATTTCATTGATTTTTTTCCCCCTCACTCTATTTTATCTCTATTCTTTCTTGGAACTCCTATTATTTAGGAGTTGAACAACATAGAACTGTCCTCTACTTTTATTTTCCAGTTCACTGTCTTTTCCTTTCCCTTTTGAGTGGATTTCCTCAACTCAATCTTCTAATTATTTAAGTGTTTCATTTCTGCTATCATGTTTTTAACTTATGGGAGCTCTTCCTTTGTTCCCTTGACTTTTCTCCCTTAACTCTGCTTGATTCATGGATATAGTCTTTCTGGGAATACTTCAATTTATTTTTCTATGTTTTATTGTAGTCCACTGTCACCATCACAATCATCATCATTGTTATCATCATCATCATCATCATCATCATCATCATCATCATCATCTTGAGGTGTGAAGGATCAAACAGCCTCACGCATGCCAGGGAAGTACTGTACCACTGAGCTACCTCCCCAGCTCTCTAATAAATTTTTATTTTATTTCATTTTGAATTATTCTTCTCATTTCTTGGTCTTTGTTTTATCTCATATTACCTTCCTATTTGTTTAGGTCCTTCCCTGTCTTTTAACCCTTGACAGCTGCCAATGAGTTCAGGTTGGGTTGATAAATCTGTCTGGAAGCTCTAAGTGTCTTTGTGAACTGGCTGACTTTGAGTTTCAATGTGTGGTGTGTTAGGTGGACCTGTTGTTCAGGAACCTCTCATCTCAGGGTTTTTGATTTTTCCTCTTGAGCCAAAAGATTCCCTACTCTTCTCCCTGGAGGATTAGAGTCAGGACTGCTGGTGTTCTGGGGACCAGATAGGAGCAGGTGACTGTGAGGGTGAGGTGAGGAGGGGAGCAGCTTCAACATTTAGCATGTACTAAGTCCATTGTTATGGGCGATACATTGTGTCGACTTGAGAAGTTCAGAAGTTTAACCGAGAGACTGGGCAGGGAGCCAGGGTTCTTACTTTGTAAATATCCTCATCCTGTGCAAAGGAGGGCAAGGAGATTTTGTGAGTGCTACACCTGCCCTAAGCTGGGGGGGGGGGGTGACCTGTGTACAATATAAGGGAGGAGAAGAGGCTTGTTTCTCCCCTTTTTGCTCTGGCTGCTGCCTTGAAGTGTTGCCCCAGTGCCACTCTGCCTTGGAGCCAGCTGATTATGTACTGAAATCTCCAGAAACTGTAAGCTAAATAAACCTTTCCTTGCTTCACTTTGGGTGTCAGGTGTTTCGTCCCAGCAACTAGAAAAAAGTAACCAAAACACCCATGTTCACTCAGTGCCCTGTTCTCTGAATGGCACTCTCTCACGCCCTCCTACCCAGTGGTCTTCTTCAGAGAACCTACCTCTGGTCCCTTAATGATGGTGAGCACAGATGCCCAGCAGAGTAAGGACAGACTTTGTGTCTTAGGCAAGAACCACTTCTCAAAGATTTCCCGTTATTATTGTTTCTCTCTGCCTGGCACTAGCACTCTGTGTGCCTTTGAGGGTTCTGTGACACAAACTGAGCTGAGTAGGAGAGTCATCTTGCTTGTTTTGAAACACTTGTTAACTGTGTGTCACTGTAATTTACACTTTATATATATATATATACTTTTTTTCATATCTTGTTTTCTTGAGTCTATGGGATTATGTCTTAGAAAAAAATTCCTTTATTGTGGTTTCAGTGATGTTTCCAGAGAGATTAAATTGTAGGCATGCATTTAATTTATCAAATTGGCCTGGAGCTCCTTCCTTTCTTTTTTCTCACACAACTGTCAGAATTTGACAAAGTATTATATGTTTTGCTTCTTGTTGTTATTATTTTTAGTTTTCCCCATTGGAATGGCAACCTTTTGAAGACAAAAGATTTGATCTGTCATATGTGGTACTATATTGCTGATATTTAGTATTTATAGGTGGTCAACAAATACAGTGAACACTGAAGTTCCCAGAGGAGAATGCACGCGTGTGTGTGTGTGTGTGTGTGTGTGTGATATCATGGTGCCTATGAGAAAAATTGAGTCATTAAAGTTGTTTCTGGTGAATTTTCAACAGTGTGGGAAAACATTATGATATAATGTTGAGTGAAGATCCAAACCCAAAATATAGTGTGATTTCAATTTTTTTTAGATAGATGAGTATTTAGATGACAGGGTCCAAATATGCTAAATTTTAACAGTGGTTCTATTAGCCTTGTGGGATTATAACTAATTACTACTGTCTTGGTTACTTTCTCTCGTTACTGAGACAAACACCTGACACCCAAAATTAGAGAAGAAAAGGTTTATTTAGCTTACAGTTCTTGGTGGTTGCAGTCCATAATCAGCTGGCTCCAAGGCAGAGTGGCATGGCACTGGGGCAACACTTCAAGGCAGCAACCAGAGCAAAAGTGGGCAGAATGCAAGCCTCTTCTCTACCCTCAAATTGTACACAGGCTACACCCACCCCCCACCTTCAGGGTAGGTATAGCACTCACAAAATATCCTTGCCCTCCTTTGCACAGGATGAGGATGTTTACACAGTAAGAACCCTGGCTCCCTGCTGAGTCTCTCAGTTAAACTTCTAAACTTCTCAAGTTGACACAATGTATTAATCATAAGAACTACTATCTCTACAATATTTTCTATATTAAAATATTTTCTGCAAAACATATACTTTTATGATCAGAATACAATTTTTTTTTTGAGTACTGGGGCTCGAACTCATGACCTTGCACTTGCCAGGTAGGCACTTTATGCTAAATCCCCTGCTGATCAGAATACAATGACCAATAATATTTTTTAAACAGTTAACCACATGAGTACTGGTTGATAATATCTTGAGTTGCAAACTGTAACACTGCAGAACAATTCTGATGTCAACTACCCAGAGATAGTGCAGGTACTACAAGTTAAGGAGAGTTTCCTACAGGACCGTGCTCACTTCAGACCCCAGCAGCAAGATTGGAAGCCCCAGGCTGCCCACACTTCTGACCAACTAACAAAAATTCAGGGACTTTGCAGTCCTCTAGCGGTGGTGATACCTTAGAAAGACTTGTGGAACTCAAGGAAGTACAACACAATTTGCATTTAAAGGATTCAAATCCAAACGAGCCATATGAAAAGACCAGTAAGGTAAGATATGAAAAGGTCTGAACACAGAGTTTCTGTGACCTATCCCTGAGGCGCAGACTGTGTTACCTTTCCAGCATGTGACACCAACCAGGAGCTTCACCTGAGCCTCTGGGTGTGGAGATTTTACTGTGTTTAGAGTTGTCACTTGGGTTTCATTATGTAAACATCACCGGACACATGAGACTTAATCTCCAGCCCTCTTCTCCTCCCACGAGTTAAACTGGCTTAAATCTGAACCCTCCAGCACTGGTTGGTCTTTCTCTCACAATCAGGCCCATCCCAAGTCACCACATCAGCATAAGCTCAGGTGTGACCGAGGAGCCCACCATGCACAACACAGGCTTCTAGCCTTCAGGTGTTACAGGATAGGAAATTATATCTCAGGAATCAGGGATCAAGGTCAGACAAATTGTTTATTATACAATGGGAGCACATCCTGCAAAAAAAATCCCCAGAGTTTTAGGCCCTCAGCATGAGTCTGTATTGTTTTACAGCAGCCAAAAACAATAAAAATAACAAAATCATAAAGCCAGTGTTAGCTTGCAACATTAGAACTACTGAATATTAGTTTGCTAAGGCCGCCATAACAAAGAGCCAGGGTGGGTGGCTTAAATAACAGAAACGTATTTCTCTCACAATTCTGGAGACTGGAAGTCTGAGACCAGGTATTAGCAAAGTTGGTATCTTCTGAGGCCTCTTAGTTTGGTGCACATAACTGTCTTCTCCCTCTGTCTTAATGTGGTTTTTCTCTCCATGTATGTGTCTATATTTCATCCTTTTATAAAGACCCATGTTATATTGGGTTGGGACCACCCTTATCTCAGTTTTGCTTTCTGTAGTTTCATTTATCTGTGATCAAGCTAGATCCAAAAATATTAAGTGAAAAACTCTAGAAACAAGCAATTCATCAGTTCAATGCATGCCATTCTGAGTAGCATGGTGAAATCTTGCACCATCCCACTCAATTGAGCCCAGGATGTGAATTATCCTTCTGTCTAGCATATTCACACTGTATGCACTGCCCACCTGTTAGTCACTCCTGTTAGTCACTCGGTAGCTACCTTCATTATCAGATGGACTGCCATAGTGTTGCAGTGTTTGTTTTCAAGAAAACCTTATTTTACTTAGTAATAGTGCCAAAGCACAAGAGGAGTGGTGAAAGGAAGCACAAGGGCATAAAACACGAAAGAACGAAATAACTCCAGTACTGTGGAACAACAGGAAAAACACAGTGTATAACTGTATACCCTGTAGTTTCTGTCCTCCACTTGGGGTTTTGGAACATATTCTCAGAGGATAAAGAGGGAACTATTGCAATTTTAACTTAATTATCTTTTAAAGAGCCCACCTCAATATACTCACATCATGAGGTTTAAGTCTTCACCATTTGGATGGGGAGCGGGTGCAATTCAGCTTATAGCATTGCACTTCCAGCTCCCTCAAAATCCACATCCTTTTCACATGCAAAACACACCTTATCCCAGCAGCTCCAAAGTCAACCCATCCCATCATTAACCCGAGGTACAAAAATATCAGCTAAATTTCATCTAGATCAGGAATAGGTGAGGCTTGAGGTATGATTCATTCTGAACTGAAATTCACCTGCAGCTGTGAACCTGTATAACCAGAGAAGTTATCCACTTCCACAATATAATGCTGGGACAGGCCTGGGATAGATATTCCATTCCAAAAGAGAGAAATTGGTGAGGAGAAAGGGGTCACAGGTCCCCAAAAGTCCAAAGCCTAGCAGAGCAAATCCCATTAGATTTTAAGGCTTGAGAATAACCCCGCTGTGGCTCCCTGTTCAGTCCCGTGCGTCTACTGGAGTGGCCCTGCCTCACCGACCCACCTGGGTGGTGGCCCTACCCCTTTGGCCCCAACTGCTCTGGAAGTGAGGAGGCAGCAGCCCAATCCCTGGGCCTCTTGAATTAATGGTTAATACTTTTTGAACTAATTATCAATAAAAAGCTGGTAACAAATCCAAAAATTCCTTCTGTAATTTAGTTCAGCGGCAGGAAAAGAAGTTGCCTTTTTCACACAAGGGTGTAGAGGGCAGTGAACTAAGACCTGAAGGTTTTCTGAATCCCAGTCTCTTCATCTCCAAAAAGTTGAACTTGAAATCCTGTTCCTGGGAAAATTATGGTCTGGAAACAATACAATACAGAGACAGGTGCCAAAGCCTCTTGACGTTACAGGTTTTGTCCTCGCAGGGAGAGGAGGACCTACAATGCGCAGGTCAGCAGAGCAGGCTGTGTCATGTCCCTCTTGGCTTGTCCTATTGTTATAGACAGCTAAGCTAGACAGAAATATTATAGGCAGTCAGATAGGGTGAGGCCCTTGAATGAGCCAAGATACAGGTGAAACACATCTCAACTATGGCTGGAGATACATCTGTTGGAGACCAGGCCTCAAGATAAAGACAATACAAGCAGCCTGTATACTTCCTCGAAGGACAAACGCCAGGCCTAATGAAGCCTAGATAGACATCAGTCACCCCAGTGGGTGACCAAGACCTCCGGACCCGTCATTTCCTAGAAAAAGTCTTTGTTCTTCCCATGCACCCTTGTAATGTGACTTGTTTCCCCACTGAATCACTATCACCTAAGTGACTGTGCTTGTATCCTTATTGGTTAATCATAGCTGCAACCCACATTGTACTCATGTGGGTAATGCTCTATAAAATTTCCCTGTAAAGTGGGGTTCTCGGGCTATTCATTCAGAACCCCTCTTGTTCCTCTGATAGGATCTATCTTTTAATAAGTATCTTCCTACTCTTAACCTCCATCGTTCCTAGAATTCATTCTTTGATTTTTAGAGAACACAAACTCAGTGTATTAGTAATCTAACAGGTTGGGAGTTATAATATTTCCCTTATATCATATTTGAGGGCTCTGATATCATCCCTGAAACACTATCACTGTTTTCCCAGTCTTGGGAACACACTCTGAAAATCAAGGAAGGACTTAGTGCATGAGCATGATTTTGTGAGAGAGAGGAGGACAGAATTAAAATGCACTTTCTTGGACCACTTTCATTTAAATATTTCCCAAGGAATGTGTTTTTATTCTCTTTTAAAACAGAACCTCAGGAAGATTTCTCACCTCCTATAGCAATAACCCCAGATGGCATTTAGCGGTGCTTATTTTAATGTGTCCTTTCCATGCACTCAGTCCAGCCACAGAACCCTAGGATTTTGTGGCTGCATGAAATTTACACAGTTCGCTGCAGAGTGCGAGCTTTGGGTCACCCAGAGCTGGATTTCATTCTCCTGTGATATTGTGTGACTTTGAAAAGCTTTTTGATCTTTCAGTCTCAGGTTCCTTGACTTAGAGAATGAGGATAATAATCACTCCTTCAAGAACTATGCAATATTCTTGTGTCATGACAGTAGCTGGTGGCAATTAGAAATGAGCTTTTGCAGCACAGCATTTCTCTACAACTTTTATGAACTCTGTCTCTGGGTTTTTTAAGATATCTTCACCCCTTGGGCTTTCTGCATCCTTTCCAGCTTGACACAGAGCTTCAGAGTGCTTACAGAGCTATGCTTCTTTCCTTCTAGGTTCAGACTTTGCAACTGCATCTCAAGAAGCCTAGCAACTTCTGTTCTGGCCCAACTGTGTTGATAGAATACATTTTAAATTACCTGCAGAACGGTAGCATCCAATAAGTAGAACCAACAGTTCAATTTGTGCTGTCTTCTGCAATGAAGTAGGTGAGTAGTTTTTGTATTCTTTGTAGTTGAGAGAAGGTTGCCTTGCAGTTGAAAGGCATCTTTTTGACTTTTTATTGACAATTATTTCCATTCCCCCCCCCCCAACTAACCCACCACATACCATAAATGTTAAACATAGGAGAAAAAGACAGGGGTTTTAAATGCTGACCTGAATCATTATGTCTAAAAGAAAATTTAATCTCACTTCAAGTCCAGACGTGCACACTGACTCGAAGTACCATGAGTTCAGAACAAGATCAGACATCCTAGTGAAGAGCACCAGGACCAACCCCAGATGTTGCCTAGGGTGGGCCAAATGCCTTTATTGGGAAGAATATCAAATTCAAGGCAATGACCTTTCTTCAAATTCCAACTTTTAAAAACAAAACGAAAAAGACATGTAAGCAAAACTGTCTGTCTAGCTGCAATCCAAACTTCAAAGATCCCTTCAGCGTCATTTGCCTACACACAGGATAGTTCAAGGAAGCCGCAAGTGCCCAAGGGAAGATTTTTGTATGGGAACTTTAACTTCCCATTCCATTTGACTTTTGGTCTTTAAAATACAGGTCAAATCAATGAATTTAATGAAGGCCGGTGGACACAATGCCTTCGCCTTGCATTTTGACCCACATAAAGGGGAGGCAGTCCAGGTCACGAGGCTTTAGCAGAACTTTAAGTGGTTAGTACACAAATGTGACAGAATGTTTAGAATCCCAGAGACTTGTGAGACCCATTGACAAGCAGTTAAAAGTATTTGAAATAGCTGCATGAATGAACTTTGATAAGGTAGCACCATTGTTTTCCATTGTCTCGTTCCCTTCATATGAAAACTCCCCCAAAAGAACAAGAGTCCATGAATGTGAAATGTAGTGTCAGTTTTACTGGGCTCTGGATGCCTTTCAGCACTGGGACTTTTTTGTGGCGAGTTCATGCTATTTAAAAGTATTCTTCCCTCTGAGTTTCAACTCTTGCAAATGGAGACTTTTCAGTCCACTACCCACCCAAGTTTTTCCAACTGCTTTCACACCGTGAATAGCTCTTTAAATTAAAAGAAGTGAAGATTAATTTCAGTATTTTTGTTCCTTCTTGACACTTGGATTTTTCGAGAGGGATGTCTGAGTGCTTACCCGAGGGCTCCGTGCGGGGGTGGCCGGGTAGAGCACAGAGGGAGGGAGCCACCCTCTTGGGCAATCTAAGGATGGCTCCTTTTGTACCAAGGCAGGGAGCTCCCTTCCCGAAAACTGCCAGATCACCTTCAGACCTGTGGAGATGAACAGACTCAAAGTCTAAGCCCATGATTTTAAACAAGTGGGTGGGAACCACACTTGAGCTTAGCCAAAAGGCCGGGAAGCAATAATAACAAGTGTGTGGGGACCAAATGGCAGTGGGTAGACGGGGATCTTTACAGCCCAAAACAACTGGCTGGGAATTAGTGTGTACCAGCCTCTTCATTCCAAGAAAAGCTTATCCCTCAAGACATCTGCCTTTATAGATACATTTTTTCGGCAGTAAACATTCATTTTGCCAAGCTGTGCCTAAAACATCAGTTCCCAGGGTGGCTCCTCTATTGTTTGAAATCACCCCTAGCCTGTCCATAGGCTGTGGACGCAGTAGTGAGATGCTAAAAGTCCACAAAAGCCTTGTCTGAAGAGCCATGTGTCGGTTTCACAGGGTTTCATAGTTCTAAGATTTGCTAAATATGCTTTGGGGGGTTTTCTCAGTAAATCTCTATAGATAGATTTTATTGTATTTTTACCCTTTTGTCTGTTTTTTTTGTTTGAAATTTTTCCCTTATTCATTGACCAGTAACTTTCTGTCACCCATCTTTGACTTTTCTCCTTACATCTGCATTTAAGCTGTCATTTACTTCTGCTGTTCCCTCCTCTCAGTATCTGACAGCCCAAGCCTCCCTGCGCTTTTATCCCTTTGTGTCTGCATTATGACATAACCTGTGCAGAGTGGCCCGGCTCCCCAATTCTTGTATGTAAAATTTGCAACATTTTTTGAGACGGGTCAGTGCCCATTTTTGGGATCCTTTTCTTTATCTGAGTACCGTGTTAAAACTTTTTGCAGATGTGGTCTATTCAGGAGCAGGCTGGGGCTGCATGCAGAGATGGGGAAAAGAAGAAAAGGCCTTCCTATTTTGCGATTGCCATAGTAACTCAAACATTGCCAGTGTGTTTGCGGGTCCGGTCAGCAGCAGCCCGGGAGCTTGATTTCCTGGGCAATCAAGCCCTCTACTGGAGACCGTGGCTCGTGTGACACAGGGCTACACAGAGGACAGTGTGCTTGTTAGGCCTGAAATTAAGCATTTCACTTTAAAATAATACCCATTTGTGTCCATTTTGTTCAACATAACAACAGCTGCTGTCCCTGGAATGACAGACTTGCCTTTTTAACCAAAGCTTCATATGACATTTATGAATGAGACCGGGTCCATTCATTTGCAGTTTGAATTCACAGTAGTTATTTTTGCCGTTTTTTTTCCCTTCCCCAGCATATGGGTGAAATTCAACATTATTCAAGTAATTATATACACAGTTCATGAGGAGGAAAAAGCCTGCTTTGTTTGTATCATCTCTTTTAAACTAGTTAGTGGGCTTTGGTTCTTCTTCCTCTTTCTCAAGATAGCAAATATAGAAGACAAATTGATTAAAACTTTAAAATATTGAATGCCTCAAAATAGTGAGATATAATGAAAGAAGGGGCAGTGTTGTCATTGGATTCTGTTTATTCATTTTTAGGTAAACAACTAAAAACATCAATCCAATTTACTCAATGGGAAAGGGGCAGAGAAATCCTGGGCAGAAGCCTCTTGCTAAAATCCTTAAAAACGTACAGCTCTGCATGCTGGTTTTCCCTGCCAAGTGCTTGGGGCTCAGGAAGATGAACAGAACTGCAGTGTATCACCATGTGAAGATGCCTGATGTGGCCCAAAAGACCGAATGTCAGTACTTTCCGAATACTCACAGTATTGCTTATAAAAAAAAATTTAGTTACCACATTAACCAATAAATGCAGAGTAATGGTGATGCCTGAAAATAGTTCCATTGACAGCTCTCTTCCTCTTTTCCTCATCCTCCTATCTCACACATCATCATCGTCATTATCATCATCATCATCACCACCACCATCACCATCATCATCTACAGATCCACCAAGCTCTGGAAGAAGTTACTACTTTTACACTCCTCTCATATCATACCACCAAAAGTCTTCTATCCCTGCTTGAAAATTGAAGAAGCAATAAGAAATCAACCTATGTGTGCCTGATTCTCAATTTGTCAATTCACTTTAACCAATAAGGATTTGACACTATGAATTTAATGTATCTTAAACATGTTCCCCAATCTGAAGAGAAAGAGCTCCCCCCCTTTTCTTTTCTTTTCTTTTTTTGGTACGAGGAATTGAACTCAGGACATTGTGCTTGCCAAGCAGGCATTGTGCCGCTGAGCTATATCCCCAGACCAAAGCATTCACAAAGTTTGGACAAGTTATTGTATTTTCTCTCTCCAGCTTCAATTTGTAGAAAATAATAAGATTGAAGACAACATAAGTAAGACTAATTTCTATGGAAACTATCTTTTTGGGAACTCACAGGATTGTCCCCTTTAACTCTTTTGAAATTATCTATTTTATAGAATATCTTTAGATCAGCAGGGGACTATTTAGGAAGGAAAACTTTTGCTTTTAAACTCACACAATTGTTTTGATTTTTAGTTAAACTGATTAGGTTTATTATACAGTTAACAACAAATAATCAAGGTTCCACTTATCAGAAGTGCATGTGCACGCACGCACACACACAAAGTATCTATGAGGTGTGATCGAACATTCAAATAGTGAATGTTTAGAACATTTTATTACAATAAAAGTCACATTGTCATTAATCCTCCTCAAAATACTTGCCTTTGTTTGAATCCCCTTATTCGATTGTTCTGGGCATTTTCTGAAGCAGTTCTGGAAGTCCTTTCTCATGAGTGTCTTTATGAGGTATCATCGCAAATATGATGAATGCTGCTGCTGAGAACCAGGCAATGGAAAAGCAGGCTTGAAAACACATTACGGTGCATCCTCATCCACCCCATTGACCAGAGCTGAAACCATGCAACTGCTGGCTCTTCCTCAAAGTCAAAATGACGATGATTCAGGGCACCGAGACAGCCACGACAGTGCAATCAAGACATGAAATTAGACTCCCAGAATTGGCTCAGAGAGTAGCAAGAATGATGAAGTTCGTTAGAAGTGACGGCGTATATTTTGAGGGCAATTAATGGCAACGTGCCTGTTAGCATAACAAATCTTTTAAAAATTTAAACGTTCACCATAATTTTCAATCACATCTCAAATTCTAGATTGTCGTAACTCAGGAAAAAACCTGAAGTACAAAATGTTCTTGTACCTAGAGTGCTTAGAGATGGCACAAGATAAGCACTATGTAGTTATTTTTATTATTCTAGTACTTTTATATATTCTTTTTTCCCCCTTGAGATGAAATCTTGCTAAATTTTCTGTCTGACCTCGAACTTGCAATCTTCCTACCTTAGTCTCCTAAGTAGCTGGGGTTATAGATGTGTGCCATTGTTCCCAGCATTATCTATCCAAATATTAAAAATTCACATAAAATTACACAAAATCAAAATGGGATGTATTGACATTTATGAAAAGTAAATTCTCCAACAACTTGTGAACTTAAGAACCAGTGGAATTCTTTCATTAACTATGCACGCATTACCGTTTCTCTACTCATTCATCACCAGTTCTTCAGAAAGTTTATAAACCAACTGTAGCTCAGTGCTATGTACTGAGGGGAAAGAAATAACACTGTGCCAGTGGGCTGGGAATGTAGCTCAGTAGTAGGGCACTTGCCTAGCATAGGTGAGGCTCTGGGTTTGATCCCCTGCACCTAAACAAATGCGCAGAAACCAGTCCAGGGACTCACTGAGCACACACTGCCTCGGGAGAGAGTGAACTGAAAGGACTGTGGCCCCGCAACACCACACCTGTGTGCAAGGCACAGAGAGAGCCAGGCTCTGGGTGCTAGAGCATCATTCAGCTAAGAGTGATGAGAGAGTGTGGAATTCAGATGGTTGGAAAGGCAGGGAGAACAGGAAAGATAAAAGGGTAAGAAAGGTGCAAAAGGCTGGAGGTGTGGGTGAAAAAAAAACCTTAGAGATGTGGGAGAATGCAAGTCTTAATGGAAATAAATAATTCAGGATAGCTGGAGTATCCTTTAGTTCTTCCACCCGCTTTTCTGTGTACGTATATCTGATTCGTTTAATATATACTGCAGAGCAGTATTGCTTTCCTATTATAAGCTACTTTGTTAATAGAATGAACATTAATCAGACTCTGCTCCCAAAGGACTCCCAATCTAATGAGGCAAAAACTAACTAAATACAAACTCACTTTGGTTTTTCTGTAACCTGGTGCTCTGCACTTGCTGAAATGATTGAGGATTAACTATGGTCATCTTAACGATGGTCCCCCCTTATACTAGCTGGAATTTGAGCATGTGTTGTGTACCCTCTACACATCCAGTCTGTGTAATGTATGTGTCCTCTGTGAC
>RJWT010004444.1:0-33367 GCA_004365215.1 Cuniculus paca
ACACACGTATCGGAACAGCCCATAGTACCTATAGGTAAAAAGTACGTTGATAACAAATATCACTGTGTTCATAATAATTTTAATAGAAATGCCTTTAGGGTGTAATCATTCAGTGTATTTACTATAGGTATCTGATAAGTGGTGTTTTACAAGTTGAAAAATATTCCTTTTATCTAAATTTATGAATGCTAAAAAACCGATAAACATTAAATATTAATAAGTTTTTCCTGAAAAAATATAAAAAGTCTTGCTTCAATTCCAAAATGTACAGCCCACTTGGGAGGCTGAGTTGGGTAATCAGGTTCAGTCTTTTTATCTGGCGAGAAGTCGTAATGTCAGTATTCTCACAAGGGTGCTTACAAAGACTGCTTGCAAATACATTGAGCATGGTGCCCGGCACATGGGTGTTCCCATTATTCCTTGGGACTTTCATTTGCACTCTCCAGGAAATTCCGGGACTCTGAAAGATCGCCTTGACCCATTTGGCTTTACCAACGCCATGGTGTCCAGGGCAAGTTGCTAACACAGCGTGGCTGCTTCTCTTTCTGGGGAGACCTCCCATGCATCTGCCTCTCTTATCCCCTGGGTGTGCGAAGGCCAGTGGGGAGAGACTCACACTGTGGCATGCCCTGATGGGACCTTCGCCCCCAGCCCCCTGATAGGACCCAGCTGTCCAGGAGAGGAGAAGGCACATTAGATAAGTTGGTCAAACAAAGGCTGCACTTTGTATATTTATTTGTCTGACCCTGTTCCCAGGACCCAGGAGGACAGGATCTGAGCTGGGGGATGGGTCGAGGAATTGGGGATGCCTCCTGTGCTCTTCCTGAGTCCTGCTCAGCCTTTCCAGCTTCCTTTGTCATCTCTCACTGGGGTCATCCCCTGGATCTGAAAGCCAACAGACCCAATTCATCTGTCAACTGTGCCTCCATGTACCACTGCACAAGCAGTCACCTCTCTGAGACTCAGTCTCCTCAATCAGGATCATCCTAGGGAAGTGCAATCATGAGCAAGATGTGGTTAGTGCCATGTCCTGCACATTCCTTTCTCTCCATCCTCCTTGCCTTCCAAAACGGGAGGTGGAGCTCTGTGGCTCCCTGCAGCCTGAGTCCCTCTCAGCAGCCATGAGAGGACAACAAAGCCAGTCTGGGAATTCACTGCCTGGGTCCTGTGGCCCCTTCCCTTAGCTGCCCAGGAGAGACATCAGAAGATTAGGTATGGCCTGATGCAGGGGAAAGTGATGACCACTGGGGCCAGGCCCAGGAGGATTCCTCCCTGAGAATCATGTGCCTCTTCTCCAAACTGGGAAAGCTACAAGCAATAAAATGCCATGGGCACAAAAGGGAGAAAGCACTCAAGAAAAAAAAAAAAAAACAGAAAGCAGAAAAACACTAGTACCTTTTGTTGTACTTGCAATTCAATGAAAGGAACTCAGGAAACATTATAAATAAAAAAAATAGAGATAGACATTTTGTGGAGTATGATGTAAGTTTTTCCTTACACAATTAATTCAAAATGGCTGTGATGTGAGTCTTACTTTGATTTTTTTAAAATTTCTAGAAGTCATAAATGCACAAATGGTATTCAAGGCATCTATCACCCATACCAAGAAAGACTAACCATGAACTGGTGAACTCATGACCTATGAACATTTGATCCCCAAAGTCAGACTCTGGGTTCTGAAAAGTTATGCAGACTTGGGACAATACTCTTGTGACATCTATCTTTTTTAAAACCTACCTCATCATACCTATCGGATCTGTTTGGTCCGTATCCCATACAGAATGCCAAATGCACAGGGCCAATTCCTGGTCTGTTTCATTGACCTCAGTTCTGCCAGCACCGTGGACAGAGCCTGGCATCCTGTAGTTCTTCAATAAACATTTGTTGTATGAAAAAATAAATCATCTGTCTTATGGGTCCCTTTCTGTTAGTGATTATTTTGCCTCCCTTTTTTCTGCAATGCCACATATTAGAGAGATACAGGATAGTGGTCCAGCTTCAAGAATCTGTCATCTAACAGCTGCAAAGCAATGTCAACTCTCTGTGCATCAGGATTCTGCATAAACCTTATTTCAAAATATAGGATCCCTCCTAAATAGCATAACAAATATATGTGAGTAATTTAAAGAGCAAAAGTAAAAAACACCAATGACACAGTATTGAAAATTTTTTGGTAGTCCCCAGTGCCCCTCGCCAATGAATTTGCCCCCTCCCCCACTGAGAAGTAACTTCTATCCTGAATATTTTTTCAGCACCAACAATCGAACCCAGGGCCTCACCCACTGACTGTCAGCCAAGTTCTTCACCATAGTACCACAGAACTACACCCTCAGTCTCCCACCTGAATTCTATGGCTATCATTTTCTTCTTTTCCTTTATTGATTTACCACATATTTCTGTGTCCATAAACAATATATTATCTTCACTTTGTCTTTTCGCATTTTATATATATGAAACTCTGTGTATTCCTCTGTGAGTTGTGTTTTGGCTCCGCATTCTGTCTTTGAAAGTTTTCCCTTTTGGAGCACTCAGCTCTAATTCATTCACGTGTCGCTGTTGATTGGTGTTCTGGTATGCAGCGGCACCACACTTTACCCACCCATTCCACTGATGATGGACCTTTGGCTTGACTCCCAGTTTCTGCTTTATAAATAATGCTACCATGAGCATGACTGTGTGATCTCCCAGAACACATGCGTGCTTCTTGAAGGCACTTACGTAAGCATAGGATTGCTGGCTGATGGAGCATGTGCGTCATCGAGCCCACTGGGTAAATCCACCCTCCTTCCCAAAGCAGATTGTATTGATTGATAGTCCCACCAGCATCCAATGAGCCCCTTCTTCCTTCTCATTTTCATCACCACTAGCGCTGGGTATAGTTTCTTTATCCATAATCTGGTGCATTATCGCCTGCCTCAAATCTCCAACAGATCACATGTGCCAAAGCTGTAGCCCCTGGTGACTTATTTAGGCCCAAGTTCCTTTTCCAGCAGTAGCTGGCCAACCCTTGTAAGTCCTCAAAATGTTGGCCTGAGGTGCATCGTTGTTGGAGGATTGTCAGCACAGGCAATTAGGAATAATGCATACATTAGGTGCTCAAAGGATGTTACCTGAATTAATGCACAAGGAGGACTCAATGAACAGAAGTTTAAGAGGAAAGACTCATTGGGGGCATCCAAGGTTTAATAGCAAGAAATATTTCCCAGGAACATAGTCAGTAGCATCCCAAGAAAGATTCAATTCATTCCGTTGCACCCCAGAATCTCACAGGCCAGCCCCGGAAGGGAAATAACCCATCATGGCCACCAATTTGGGGGGTGGGTTGTGCAGAAGAGATTGGCCCATGGAGTCACAGGTTTGCCTGTGGTTGGCACACAAGTGTGGTGTGACAATGGTGTATCTTCTCAGGAGAGTGCTGCTGTGTCTTCGTGCCATCTCCATGGAGTGGGGACTGGCTCTGTCACTTGCATGAATGAATGGGAGATGTCACGGGCATCAGCTTCACATAGCTGCATTGCTCATGGTGACACTCTTGTGGGGAATGGCTTACATTTAATGAGTAATGGCAGCAGAGGTGTCAAGTCTCAGCCCTTTTGTCCCGACTTGAGATCAAGCATCATTCTAGCTCCAAAATATCCATGCAGTGAACTAAAGCTTTAAGCCTTAGTTATAACTCAACCTCCAGCTACTCTTTGATTCTCCTCCCCTCCATAGACCTTAAGAGCATCTCCTGATAAAACTCTTGCATGACAAACTCTGGCTCCAAGTCAGTTTCCAAGTGAGCCCAAACAGTGACACTTGCCAGCTGTGTTACCTGGCACATCGTTCTTTAATCTCTATACCTTGTTTGCATCTCTGTGAAACCAAAGTGAGAAGAGTGCTTACTTCATCAATGTTTCATGAACCATAGAAGAGATAATAGGGATAAAATATCCAGCCAGTGCTTAACTGCAGTAAACACTCAATGATAGTTACCTATTTTTGTTTTGATTAATTTTCCACCTCTGAACACAATATTATAGTAGAAGGTGTTCTGCTGAATGGTAGTCATTTCGAAAAAGCCTAATAATATCTGGGCTTTGCTCATATCTATTTGTGACAGATATCTTCCCTTTGCCTTCCAGAGTCATCCTATATCCTTCTCCCCAGGCTCAACACCCAGAAGGCGGGCCTCTGACGGCTGCACCAATGAGCTCCCCTGCTTACCAGCTTCCTGCTGGGCTCAGCCAATGGGAAGCCCCGGCAGGAAGTAGGAAAGTGGAAGTAGAGTTAGGTGGGAGAATTTACTCTGGGCATTTGCCTTGGGTTGAATGTGACCTCAGCCCTCTTAAGCAGCTATCTCCACATGAGTTTCTCTTGTGTGTTTCAACAACTGCTACATCTTTCTGTCTCTTTACCTCTCCTAAAATGTTTTTCTATTACTATTTGCAAAACATTCCCTAACATTTACGGTACCCTTACACCCTACTTTTATAAATAATGTCCTTTTTAAATTTCTTTCAAATTATCTAACGAGTGGCAGAACTTTTCCTTCTGGGACCCTGCAGAAAATATTACTTTTCACTCAGCAAACTTTTGTAGCCAAACAATATGCTGGGCACCTGCGTGAGCCCAAATCAACTCAGTGTTTTTAATTAACATGAAATAATTGTACATGCTTTATAGGGTACGGTGTGATATTTCAACACATGGATACAGTGTGTGCTGATCAAGTCAGGGCATAACTCAGTCTTTAAGTATGACAGCAGTAATGGTCCTCAAATCCCTGGGGTTTAGGCAAGAAGGGCAAGTTCACCTACCTGGACAGCCTGGACCTGAGAATTCAATTCACAACAAGATGCTAATGAGTTACCTGCCTTCTGCTTCTTCCAAAGACATTTCCATTCCCAAACACTGCTAAGGAAATGGAGTAGGGGTGGATGGTAGTGATCTTGTTCTTGGCTTTGTCCACAGAGCACTGTGCAAAATTTAGAAGTTGAAACTCAGTCAACATAAATTGTAGCTCCAATTATTTTTATAGGGCCAGCTGTTCTTTCCCCATAAATGAGGGCTGGGAGAAAGTAATGCTTAAGCCAAAATCATTCATTTCTTGCTGGTGAAATGTTAGGCAGTGCAACCTCTGGGTTGGAAAAGCATTTTGTGGTAGACTGCACACCCCACTTACTGCTGCGCTTCCCTGATCCCACTGGGAAAGAGGACCCTGGAACTGCCGAGAGGCAGCCAGAGAGTCAGGAAGGCAAATCCCCAGGCTGTTTGTCCCATAGCACAACACTTACTAATCCCAGCTAAGGAGGAGTCAACTTAATCCACTCTGTGAAGAGTCCAAAACAGCCTGTTCCTTTCTCCTTGGGGAGAACCTGTCCCTTATCCAAATTCCAACTTCCTGCCTGCAAAGCATGAAGTTGTGATGGAAACAGTCAACCTTGTTTACTTTGCCTGTAATATTGCCCTGGCCTGAGGAATGAGCACTGGATAAAACGGCATGTTCTGGAAGTGGCTGTCTTGGGAACTACCCTGGGCTTTGGGAGCAGAGCTGTGGCTGCTCCTTGGGAGTTCACAGAACTGGGAGCATCTTTGTTCCCTCATCTTTCCAGTAGTTTGTAAGACTCCACAGCCCACAGGACCATTCTACCTGCCTTTCCCTCCATTTGCCTCAGAAAACTAATACAAACTAAGCATTAAAATCGATGAGAATAAAGTAATTTATTTGTTAAGAAAGAGGCTTAGCCACTATAGCAACAGCCATGATAAGTGAGGATTAAGTAAGATGTATGTTTGTTTCTTTTCCTTATAATAGTCTGAGTGTAAGTGATCTGGGGCTGGTGGGATAACCCCTCAGAGTGGGAAACTGGTTCTTTGCATCAGATTTCTGTCATCCTCAAGGTATTCCTTTCCCACTGTGGACAAGAAAGATGTTGTCCAGTCAATGAAGCAACAAAGATGAAACAAGGATGCATCCTGCTCTTTGAAGACCTAACAAGGAAGTTTCATTTTACCCCTCACACTAATTGGCCACATTAAGTCACATGGGTATAAACAGTTGCATAGGATCATGGGAAATGTAGTCTTTCCTGGATGCTCATGTTCCCACCTTCATAACCAAGTCTCTAAGACTTTGCCTATGAAGCAGTCTAACAAAGTGAATAAACAGGTGGATTTCAGAATCAGGCAGTCCAGGGTTTGACTCTAGCTCCCCAACTTTCTTCCTATCATCAAGGGATAACATGAATATCCACATTGATTCCTGGGGTCAGAAGTGGGACTATTCAAGAGGGTAAAGGGAGGATATCAGTGAGTAGGTTGGAGTCTGGTCACAGGAGAGTAAGGGGCTTGACCTGTCTTTTGCCCTCTTTAAGGAGTTTTGGGTTAGCTTTCTTCATAAAGACAAGATACTAAAGATTTTAAGACTTACATGATAGGTGGTTTTGGCTGTAACTCTTCAACTCTGCCATCATGGTGTAAGAGCAGCCACAGATAATATGCAAACACATGAGCATGGCCCTGTTCCAATAAAACTTTATTTATAAAACTAAGCAGCAGACCAGGTTTAGGCCCCAGGTCATAGTTTACCATCTATTGATGTGGAAAACTCTTTAAACATCAGTTCATTCTGCTGCTGTCAAAATAATATTAGTCAATACGATGCTTGAGAATGTCTCACTGTTTTCTCCTCCTGTATTCCTGTGCCCTCCCCATAGCAAGGGCCAGATCCTAGATTTGTGGGGCTTGAAGTTTATACTGCATAGGGGGCTCATTTAAGGTAAAGAGAACAAAACTTTGAATGCAAAATTACACGGAAAAGTGAAAATTTATTCAGATGAGAAAAGCAACTATATAAAAGTTTCAAAAACTGATAAATACAAATGATACAAAATCCATTAAAATAGCATAAGATTTTAATTAATGAATTGCTTGACATGCTGTATGATATTTTCACCCTACATTTTTGGAGGTGGGGTATTCTGTCTCCACTTATAACAATTCTTTTCTCAGGTGTGGTTCACACTAGAGAATTCAGTCTTCCCTCTGGCAAGCATTTCCCTCTAACCCTGATGTATTTCTGGGTCCAGATGACTAAGACACGTTAATGCCGCCACCTGGGTAGTAGACATAGTTCTAGAAGCTGCTACATCAGCCTGGCAATAACTGAATCATGCACAGAATAACTGCAAACCACAGAAAAAACACACTAAATCAAAACTAAACATATTACCAACTCGACTTCCTTTTCCGTGGATTGCCACCAAATATGCTGGCGGCCACAAATAACAGGAAGAAAAGTGTATTGGAGAGGAAGTTAGAGTGGAAAGAAAAAGGGACGTTAACTCTTCTTTTTCACAAATTTTACAAAACATATGACCACGTGCACATGTTATTGGGCCCTTCCCAGCAGGACAAAGGACTTTCAGGTGTGAGGGGGCACTGAAGCCGATGCAGGCTGGTAAACTTACTGATTTCCCACCACACCGAGCACGTGCTATGTGTGCACTAATGAATGGCCCAATTGAGGCAGAGGTTCCAAACTCCCAGGTGCCCTTGCGACAGCATTGCGCTCCACCCTAGAATAGCATCCAGCTCCATGGCAGACCCTGTTTCCCCAAGGAAATTAAATCTGAGCAGCCCACACTTTGTAATAAAACCAGGGCTATTCAAAAAATAAAAAATAATTCTGCTTTGGCTTCCAGGAGTGACTTGAGGGGAAAAATATATATATATATGCCCATTTTTAAAGAAAAAAAGTTAAGCAAATAATTTCGCTAAAAGAAATTTCAAAACTTGTCTGAACAAAACCTTTGCCAGAGGCAGCAGTCAGTCCCACTCCCAGCCCAGAAGTGCTGAAGTTTGGAATTCTGGTTTAAACTTAAATGCTGTCTTTTTGGATAACATCTGAGGGTTGAAACAAATCGCTCTCTGCCTCTCTGTCTCTGTCTCTGTCTCTGTCTCTGTCTCTGTGTCTCTCTGTCCCCACCTTGGATTAAGAAAGATCCACAGTTGGTTTCCTGAGTTTCACAAACAGAGAAGATAAATGACAACTGCAAAGGTAGCAAATTAAAAACCAGCATGCTTGTTTCAAAGAGGGGCCACTGATAAACCAGGAGGAAAAAAAAATCTATTTCGACCGTGTGTTTCAAAAAAAAAAAAATCCAGGAAGAACCAAACCTCAATAAAAATTCGTCCTTGTCAGGAGCTTGGTTAGATGCGTGGAGGAGGGGAGGTTGTTTTCCCTGAGGACATTTCCCCAAACAGAGGCTTTTCCAACTGTGGTTAGGACTGCAACCCAAAAGAGGATGAAGAGAGCAGTGTGAAATATTTTATCCTCACATCAATAATTCGACTACATAACTGAAAGGAGAGTGGATGTATTAAGTAGGGTCCACATTAAACCACTTTAACAAAGAGTCCTCTAAATCCTGTGGCTGGAACATGATAAAAGTTTATTTTTCATGCACTTGGCTATGATCAGCTGCCTCACTGCTGCCTGAAAAGCAACAGGACCAATTGATCATGGACTGAAATCTCCAAACCTATGAGCCAAAATAAACCTATTGTTTTTAGAAGTTGAGTATCTTGGGTATTTATTACAGCAGTGGAAAGCTGACTAACATGAATAACATATGGGTAGATACATAGATAAACATCAATATAGATATATCACTTATAAAACTGTGCGTTCCAAACAAAAATCTTGGAAAGCAGAAAAGTGCGTATGAAAAAAATGTACATGGCCCACACTCCTTCCACTTGGTTATAGCCACTGTAAAAATTGATGTATATCCTTCTATGATTTTTTCTATAACTCCATGTCATAGTTTTACATAAGCAAGATAAAATTACAAGATATTTTATAACTGTTCTATTTACCTCTTCAATGTAAATATTTTCCCATGTTGTTAAATATTTATCTAATCAGTGATGGTCCTGTATTCAATCACTTGTGTCTAGAAAAATTTACCCAAAATCTCCTCTGTTATTGGACACATACATTAACCCAAACTCCTTGCCATGGCCTGAAAAGGTCTATGTGATTTGGCCTTGCATATCCACCAATGTCCCACAGGAACTCTCCTCGTCAGCCTCTTTTCTTATTTGAAATCCCCAAGCACTCCAAGTTCTTTCTCGCCACGGGAACTTTGCACATGCTATCTCTCCCAGTCTCCCAAAAATTGGCTCCTTACTAAATGAACTCATAATTCTGCCTGACTCCACAGTGCATGTTGTTATGTATTAAAACCATTACAACTTTGCAGTAAGACCACCAGTAAATTCAAATGGGAGCGATTAGCAACTAGGTGATGGGAGAGGGGGCTGGAAATGTAGTGTGTAAACTCAGCTTCTTTGATCAGAGTGATTTGAAGAGTTTTCCTTTCTCAGTTGATGAGCCCAATACTTCAGGTTCCAGCAAAGGCTGCTTACCACAGAGGTTCAAGTGTTTGTTGTTTCTCACAAGCTGATATCTACATAGTATACTGAACACCTCTCATTGACCTCAAAAGATGGTCTCCCCTCTTCTGCTGGAACCAATCTCCCACAGATATGAAGGAGCACCTACATATAGGTGCACCTACATATAGGATACATGCATGCACACACACACACAGGTGTGTTTATAAAACATGATATATAACATTGACAATTATTTGAATGCCTATTGAAATATGACAGAAACTACTATTCATCTCCCACTATCCATTCTCCTCTTTTTCCTATAGTAAGAGAATCCCCTCCTCCATTTTAGCTAGGAATATGGTCGTCCAACTAAAAACTGTATTTCTGAGTCCCGCTTGCAGCGATCTGTGGTCATGTGACAAGGTACAGGCCAATGGGACTTGAGAAGACATCCCATTGACCATGTGACTCACATAGAACTGCCATTTCAGCCCAGGGTGATTTATATTTGGATTGACACAGTAGAGAGGAATTGACTATCTTACTGAGTTGACTCTCAGTATGGGTTTTTGTACCAGCAATTGAGCTATGCCTGATTCAGATGCCAAACTTAGGGTGTTTTTGCTGTGAAAAGGGAAGAAAGTTTTCAAGACATCTTGTGTGTAAAGAGTGGTAAGCAAGACAAGTAAGGATACAAAGTTTCATTTCTCTTTCTTCCCTTGTGGCTCCCTTTGACTCTGATTCCCTGCTTTCTTGAACTCCGCTCTCTGTAAAATCCAGTTATCTCCCTGCTGTCAGGGTGGGCCCAGCAGCATCTTTCCAGAGTAGGTAGTATCACCCCATAATGGACTGTACGTGGTTACCAGCAAGACACAATTTGAGTTCTGAAGCCAAACCACTTGCATTCAAATTCTGGCTTAGTCACGTACTTGCTTCTAACAGAGATTAGTGAAATCTGTTTGATCATAATTGAAAAAATGGTTTGAGAGCCAAAGAAGAAAGTGCTTTCAAATTCTCACAGTAGGTTAAATGACACAGATCTATCTCCCGGGAGGAGGCGACGGGGTGTGCAGAGTCCTTGGGGTGGTGGTCCAAGCCATCAACACCTTCTTCACCATTCTATTTATTGACTTGCACCAGATTCGAGTGAGGAAGGAGGGAGGGAAGGACTCCAAGACTTGAATTAGCACTGAAGTCAAGTTCTGCCTTTTGTTAAAGGGGAACCCCTGCTCCCTGTGTAAGCCAAAGTGATGATTCAAAGCAGATACGTCTGGGAACCGGCGGGACAAAGGGGGAAGTGTTCTCAGCCTGCGCTCCGGAGAGAGGACACACAGAAGGGCTTCCGCCCCCCTGGAAAGAACTCCAGTGAGTCTGCATGTGCCTCCCTCCAAGGCTCCCGGGAAGGGTTAACCAGGAGGAGGCAACCAATTGAGGCTTCTGGGTGCTTGGTGCTCAGGGACCAAGGGAACAGTATTGATTTCCTCTGAGTCACTTTGAACTGACCGATTAGTTCAGGCTCACTGAGAAGGTGGAAAATAAGCAAGTCGCACTTGGCTGAATTTTTAATGCTCCCTCGCTGGGATTGTACAGTGTCTTTCAAGTGAAAGTATAGGGGAGGTCAGAGTAGAGGGTGCAAAGGGAGAGGTGGCCAGGACCCAGAGTACAGGCATGAGGACACACGTGTGGCCTCACTGCCCCCAGGCCTGGTGACACAAGTACAGACCAGCACTTGATCTAGTGCTGTTCAGACAGGAAGAAGCAAGCAGGTTCTAGACACACTGTACAGCTCTGAGCTTCTGACTCGGACTTAGCCTTGATTGTCCTCATCTCTTACCCTCAAAGCGAATCTGCACTCACTACCTTCTAATCTGGAGCCATTACAGCTTGGTTTCTATGAAGGTCACTGAGAGCCATTAACGCTTAGGTTTAAATTCTATTTCTACTACTCACTACCCTGAACAAGTTTCTCAAACACTCCCAGACTTCCCTATGAGGGAGGTCATTATCACAGCACCTCTGGTTTTGGTTTGCGGTTGGTTTGTTTTAAAGATTAAATGTTATCACCCACAAGAAATGCTCAGCCTAGAGCCTGATTCACAGAAACGCTCGATGTATTTTAATAACTTTATCATGGTTTTAGATCTGTATATGTGTATTGCATTGTATAGCAAACAGATTTCAAAGACTCAAGTATGAAGGAGAGAAAGGAAGATAGAACTCTATTGGGGACAACTTCTATTTTAACAGAACTAAGTTAATATTAATACTAAATTGGTATTACTCTGAAGGAAGTTGTAATAAGTTACAATCATAATGTAACCGTAACCGCAACCACTAAACACATATATATGTAATGTATATATGGAAAAGAATATAAAAGTGATGCTAAAAGTATTTGCTGACATAAAGAAGTTGGCAATGGCAGGACCAGCTCATCCTTGTGGACCATTTCCCATGGATCTTTTAGGTTATTGGTGTGGCCAATGGATAGCCTGATCTAACCAAGTTATCATAATTAAGTTGAGCAGTCATCAGTTACAATTGAGGAATCACATGATTGACATATACGGGGTGTTAGGCTGTCATGAAAAAAACCTGCCATCCTCTCCTATGTGTTAAGATCATGGGCAAAGGGATTACAGAGACCTGGGTTGCCATCTAGGATCTTCTGTATACAGGCTGTGTGACCTGTCTCAAGTAACCTACCTCTCTGAGTTTCATTCCTCTCACCTATAAAATAGGGGTTAATAACATTGCCTAGGGGCTGTCATGGGCATTAAGCGACAGAATAAATGTAAAAAGATTAGCCCATTCATTCTTCAAATACTTACTGAGCGCCAACTAAGTGAAAGGAGATATTCTAGAACCACACAGGAAATTGCCACCCTCCTGTGGGAAGACAGCTAGGTTAGAAGGAAACCATAGTCGGCAGGGGGTGGGCATGGAAGGAGCAATGCTAATGCAAAGCCCTTAATAGTATAGCTCCTAATGAATGCTTTTCATTGTTCCTGACTTCCCACCCTGAGCACACCCACCAGGGGCATGAGAAGTGACCAAACCCTGGGACCCTGGAGAGTTAGGGTCTGGGGCTCCTTCTGCAGCTGTGGGCTGGGACTCTCATCCCTCAGAGCTCCCTCTGCCGCCAAGGTCTGCCCCTCCTTGCAGGGAAAGAGCAAAAGCCCCTTCTCCTGACACCTGCAGTAATCCTCGGTGGAATGTATCTGAAAAGATGCAGGAGAAATTCTTAAAATATATTTCCCTCCAACCACAATATATTCCATATGCTGTGAAGGGGTGGGGAGGGAGCCTAGTGTGTTTGGTTACCTCTGGCAAATGTTTCTCCCCCACACGGGGGAAATCCTTATCAGGGGCTCTCCTACCTGACAGCTGGAAGGAATTTAGGGGAAAATGCAAAGTGCTGTTGCAAAAGAAGGATCGAAACCGCAAGAGGACTTGAGAGCTCCTAGCAGTGAGGGGGCTTAGGCTGCGGGCGGCTCGGGTTGGGAAAAGAGCGATTGCTGAGAACCAGAGAGCCCAGTGGCTCCCCAGGCAGACATCGAGGTGCATCCCCAGGGAACTCCCTGGTCTCTCTGCACCTCTGTTTCTCCATTTGTAAAATACCTGTGAGAGCTACAGTTACAGAGCTGTTAGCTGCAGAAGGTCCCTCTATGAATCTTTCTGTGGCTTCTTCCTGGAGATGCTAGAGAACCTGTGCTCAACTGCTGATGGGTGAGGCATTGAAAGAAGAAAGGGGAAATGAAAGTCCTTCTCCATTGGGGAGAGAAGTATTTACACCAGTGACTTTCAACCTTTGCTATGCATTGGGGGTAGTAAAACTGTTCAGGTCCTTTGTGCAACAATGGTCCTGCCTGGGCGTCTCAGGATATTTGAAAAATTTCCAAGTAAACTGGGCATTGATGGTATAGTCCTGTAATTCCAGCATTCCAGGAGGCTGAGGCAGGAAAATGGCATGTTGGAACCCCCAAGATGGACAATTTAGCAACTTAGTGAGATCCTGTCTGTCTTAAAAAATAAAAACAGGGTTAAGGATGTATCTTATGGTTAATACATTGTGCCAACTTGAGGAGTTTAGAAGTTTAACTGAGAGACTCAGCAGGGAGCCAGGGTTCTTACTTTGTAAATATCCTCATCCTGTGCAAAGGAGGGCAAGGACATTTTGTGAGTGTTACACCCCCCCTGAAGGTGGGGGGGGGAGAGTGGTGGCCTGTATACAATTTGAGGGTAGAAAAGAGGTTTGCGTTTTGATCTCTTTTGCTCTGGCTGCTGCCTTGAAGTGTTGCCCCAGTGCTATGCCACTCTGCTTTGGAGCCAGCTGATTATGGACTGAAATCTCCAGAACTGTGAGCTAAATAAACCTTTTCTTCCCTAATTTTGGGTGTCAGGTGTTTGTCTCAGCAAGAGAGAAAGTAACCAAAACAATGTAGCTCAATGAAGATCTGGATTCAATTCTCTGTACTGCAGTCAGTCAATCAGTCCCTCAAGTAATTCCCTAAGAATTCCCCAAGTAATTCTGATGCCTAAGCAAAGGTGAGATGCCAGAGATGGTCCTGTGGTCTTGATGAATCTAATCCTCTCTCTTTCCCTTGTGCTCTGAGCTGGACAATGAGCTCTTCCTGAGAAAGGCAATAGAGGATGTGCTTAGAACAGAGAGATCTACCCAGTCTGGAGCCAGCTTTGCTGCATAACTGCCACGTGACATCTTGTAGCTAACATCACTGGTTTCTGCAGACAGAGTTGACATGGAAATGAACATCCTAGCACCTGCTGTCCAGGTTTGGCAGAGATTTAATGGGAGGCTTCACCGTCTACTGGCACGTGGTCAGCACCCAGTGATGTTAATGATGACCGATGATGTCTGACATCAACCCTCTTGAAGATGAGCTTTGGGTGACCAAGAGCAGCCGTTCTCACCCTTGATCATGCCAAGTCCCTGGACCCCAACCCTGGGGCTCCTTATTCAGACCCACTGGGGTGGAGCCTGATAATTGCATTTCTAATGAGTTTTCAAGAGGTGCTGTTACTGCAGA
The DNA here is from genome assembly GCA_004365215.1 of Cuniculus paca. Taxonomy (NCBI): domain Eukaryota; kingdom Metazoa; phylum Chordata; class Mammalia; order Rodentia; family Cuniculidae; genus Cuniculus; species Cuniculus paca. The sequence goes on from RJWT010004444.1 coordinate 14,436, forward strand.
CTCTTGGAAGCACACCTTAAGGACCAGGGCCTAAGCAGGAAAACCAAGACTGAAGCGCCCTTCACATATGTTATGGTTTGTGTCTCGATGTCGCCTCAAAGCCTCATGCAGTCATTGAGGCGGCTGAGTCTAGTATTTGTGATTGATTTGTTGTCTAGTGCTGAAATTGGCAGTGAGTGCTGCACCCACCCAGGGTCAGATAGCCAGCATACAACATAAAGGAGGGAGGGAGACCTGCTTTTCCTTTCTTGCCCTTTTTGCTCTTGTCACTTGTGGCCACCAGGAACAGCTGACGCTTAGCCATGTCACCCTTCCTTAGAGTCAGCCAAGTATGGACTGAAACCTCTAAAAACTGTAAGCTAAATAAACCTTTCCCTCCTTCATTTTGGGCATCAGGTATTTTGCCTCAGCGAAAAGAGACAAGTAATCAAGACATGTAGTAGAGTGAGGTGAGTCCCTATGTCTTTGCAGTTCTGAGAACACAGAGAACATGGTAAGTCAGGAGCTCACACACAGGAACTGAATTCTACAACTGGCAAACCTTGCAGATCTATTCTTTTTCTTTCATTTTGCATTTGGAGAAACTAAAATCCAGAGAGGGAAAGAGAAATCTTGGGGTCACATGGCAAGTTGGTACCAAATCTTGTACAAGAAAGAATTCTAGGGCTGGGAATGTCACTTGGTGGTAGAGTTCTTGCCTTGCATGCACTAGGCCCTGGGTTTGATCCCCAGAACCACTCCCCCCACCCAAAAAAAAAAGAAAAAAAGAAAAGAAAGCATTCTGGTCCCACTTTGTTTGGAGACTTTTGACAGGAGAAAAGGAAAGCCCATGAGCCCACCAGGGTTAATTCATCATGGGCTGTAACCACAGAGGATGGGGTCTCAGATTCTTAGCCAGTTACTGACCCCAGAGGACTCTCAAACCTCAAAAGTGATCTGGGCAGATGCTAGATGGGTGCCAGACATCAGCACACACTCCTGAGGGACTGCCAGGTGCCAGAACCTTCCTGAAGGACAGGTCCATACCAGGTGCTTCAAAAAAGACATAGACTTAGCCCAGAGAGTCCACTTTTAGGAATTTGTCCCAAAGGAAGGATTAGGACAGTTTGCAAAGATGGGCATATTTACAGCAGCAGTGTCTTAAGGAAAAAAATGGAAAAATCTAAATATCTGGTGACAGTGGATTATTTATTAAACAGCTCTTTTAGTCAGCAGTTTCACAGTTATTAAAATAATGATATGTATACTTATTATGAATGAATTTCAAAATATGTTGCAAAATTGTTAAAAGGGGTTACGAGGCTGTCTTGGTTACTTTTCTTTCATTGCTGGGACAAAACACCTAATACCCAAAATGAAGGAAAGAAAGGTTTATTTAGTTTACAGTTTCTGGATATTTCAGTTCACAATCAGCAGGCTCCAAGGCAGGGTGGCATGGCACTGGGGCAACAGTTCAAGGCAGCAGCCAGAGCAAAAGAAGAAAACAAACCTCTTCTCTTCCCTTATATTGTACACAGGCCAGCCCCCACCTTCAGGGTGGGTATAACACTCACAAAATCTCCCTGCCCTCCTATGCACAGGATGAGGATATTTATTCAGTAAGAACCCTGGCTTCCTGCTGAGCCTCTCAGTTAAACTTCTAAACTTCTCAATTTGACACAGTGTATCAACCATAACAAAGGCTGAAGATCTTTCTGTTTTTAATATCTACTGTTTATTAGAATATGTTGTTCAGGATAGTTTTGAACTCACTGTGTAGCTCATAGTGATCCTCCTGCCTCAGCCTCCTGAGTGCCGGAATCATAGGCATGTGCCACCATACCTGGCAGAATATTGGGTTTCACTGTGGCATTTTCTTACATGCATATAACATACTTTGATCATATCCAACCCTACTTACCCTCCCCTCCCCACTGAGAGTCCTTCTTAATAATTCATTTTAATTGGTATGTAAATACTGATACTACAGTAGTAGAAAAACAGACATAGGTGGATGATGGGAGGTGGGTAGATGAATAGGGAGAGAGGTAGGGAGGTAGATGGATGGTTAGATTAAATAATATGTGATTAATAGATTTACATAGAGAAAAAGGGTCTGGATGCATGTGTTAAGATTAACCTCTAGCCACAGAAGGCTGAAGCAGAAAGATTGCTGCCAGTCTGGGCTACATCATACGTTCAAGGCCAGCCTGAACTACTTAGAAGACCTTGTCTCAGAACAACAACAGCAACAACAAAAATTGACCTCTGGTTAAAAGATTGTAGCATTCGGTCTGCTTTGGTGAGACCCATACTTCATGTACACACAGAAAGCTTCGACACCCCTGCAGAGAGACACCATTGTCTCTGGCAGGGAAACTTAGGAAATTCTTCCCATGGGAAATTTGTGGAAACATTAGCTGAACACCTGAGAGGTTAAGCAACTTCCCTGAAGTTGCGCACTAATGATAAAACAGAACTTGAACCCAAGCATGTCAAATTCCAGATCCCAGCCTGTTGCCCACGTTACTGATTTGCCTCTTTGTTAGGGACATCTTTCACAAGGAAGGATACATAGATTTGAAGTTGCCTTCTGACCAAGTTATTTTCTTGTGGTTAGTACATAATACCTGACACCTACAAGTTAAAAGAGAAAAGGTTTTTTTGGCTTATAGTTTATAGAGGTTTTGATCCATAGTCAACTGGCTCAAGGGCAGGGTGGCAAGGTTAATAGGAGCATGACAGAAGAGAAACAGTCCATGGCAGGGGAGGCAGGAGGCAGAAAGTAGTGAGCCTCCCTTTCCCTTTTCATTCCATTCAGGTTACAAGCTTATTGGTTGGTGCCACTCACACCCAGGGTAGGTCTTTCCTCTTCAGTGATTCTATCACCCATAGTCATATAAACCAAACCAGTGAACTGACCCAGTATTGCACAACCATGATCCAGTTATATCCCAAAAGCCCCACCTATGAGTGGATGGGGCTTTGGAAGGCATCTAGATATAAACCATACTACCTTCCTATGAAGGAAATCAGTCTCAAAATTGACGTGATCCTCATGAGCTATGTTGCATCCCTTTATTCACCAGCTCAATACTTTGTCTGCGAGCTGCTCAGCTGTCTCTACCAGAGAAAATAGACCCATTGAGTGAACTTGATTTGCCAGTGCCTGGATGTTACAGAACTCACTGGCCTGGCCCTCATGTGCCCTTGAAGTGTCTAGATCTTCATCCTCAGATGCATGAGAAAACAAGGCATTCAGAAGAGGCTCCCATAGGACCCCAGAGCACATCACCTGGTGGCCTTTGTTATAGATGCAAAGCAGTGAACAAAAGGATTCCCCAGTGAGGCTTTCTTAGAGACCTGCACCACACAACCCCATCTGAACCCCCAAATCACACATGCATCTCCATGCAGCTGAAACTGAAGCAGATTTCTTTGCTCTGCCCTTCTTCCTAATGACCACAAAAGCCATGAACCTGTTGTCTAATTCTCAATTCTTAAAGAGCTAGAAAGAATAGGCCTTTGAGATCAATGGGATTATGACCTCTTAAAAGACATCAAAAATTAAAAAATTACAGCCAGCTTTCTGCATGCCAGCCACACTCTGAATCTATTAGGAGCGTCATATGACTATTTTCATTTAGCAGATGAGGAAACAGGGGCAGGTTGAACATCATACAGCTGCAAGTGGCTGAATAATTTGAACCCAGAGCCTGCTCCCTTATCTACAAGCCCATCTTCTTTTTGCTCCAGGTTTTTAAAGTTTTCTTTCTTCTCTCCTATTCTCTTTCTTTCTCCAAGCTCTTCTAAGGCCAGTGTAGAAATGAGTTGGCTTCAGACCCTATATCTTGCCTAGTATAATAATTCACCTTTCTCTGTAGCCTCATGACTTTGATAAACAAAACTCCAGATTCCTCCTCTGCAGGGTTTCTCAAAGCCTTTACCTGGGACATATCCCCAGTATGCATTGCAAAGGGAGGAGAACCGACGTATGGGACAGCTAATATTGTTGATCTCCTCTTTTGCTTCGGGCTCTCATGTGGCTTGGTATGGCACTGTCAAACATCTCTCTTCACTTAAAATTTTTTGATGTTTTGTTCAACATGGATTTTGTATTCATTTTGACTTTTAAAAAGTATGTCCTTACAATATAGATTATCTTCTAATTGAGATTTTGGGTACCATTCTGGATTTTGTTTGCCAAGCATGTGCCTTAGTTCTTGAGTCCTGGCCTTGGGAAGCACCCTATACACACCTAAACCTGAACATCTCATACCATGGGGCATTTCAGGGAAATAGTGATAAAAGAACACACATTGTGAGACCTATGTTATCGTTCTCTATGCTTCAAGCAAGTGAAGTATCATGAGGGTTTTTAAAAGTATCACAAAGAAGCAGTGGTGAGAAGAGATGAAAACAATTTTGAGTTGGAGATTAGAGTTTTAAAGCAATATTTATGACAAGGCGACATGTTCAGGTGGAGCTCCCAAGGTACAGCTTTCAGCTGCTTCTCAGTTATCTGATGCCAGCTTGATGCTGTGCTATAAACAACCACAAAGCCCCTGTGGCATATCAAATAAACAGTCATTGCTCATGAGTCTGGGGTGCACAGCCTGGTGGCCTTGTTCATCTTGGCTGGGATGGATCACAGACCGGCTTGGCTGGCTGCTGGCAGCAGCAAGTGGGTGGCTGGATTCTGACCCACATCTCTCATGCTCCAACAGGCCGGCCTGGGCACAGGAGGACAGCAAACACAGGGACTCCAGGCTGGTACTTCTGCCACCGTCTGCATCCCAAAGCAGATGACTCAGGCAGCCCAGGTTCAACATATGGGAAGGGAAATAAACTCAGCCACATTTGGGCCAAGGATATAGCTCAGTGGCACAGTGCCTGCCTAGTAAGCATGAGGTCCTGAGTTTGATTCCTGGTACCCACCCCCGCCAATAAAAAAGAAAAGAAAAAAGAAAACTCAGTTGCTTTAGGGACAGAATCTACAAAGTCACATGGCAAATGGCAAAGGGTGTAGGGACCAGGAAGGGTGAAGAAGCGAGGCTATTCAGTGATGGTATCATAGTCCACAATTTGTCACATTGACTGTGCCACCAAAATTCTAAAGTGGCTGCTGAAGAATTAATGAGTTGCCTTAACACCTGTCACCTCAATCAAGCATATGTAAGGGTCAGAAACCAGAAGTGAGGAGGTAGAAGTGTTGGTAGAGATTTACGTTGGAAGTTCACCTTCCCTCAAGGAGCAAGACAAAGATGCGGTGATGATACCTTTTGCTCCAAGGCAAGAAAAGGAACTTGGAGGGGTTGACCAGAAACAAAGTACCAGCATCCCCCATCCCCCCCCACGCATATGCACCCCTCTGCCATGAAGTGCGAATGGTAAGCTTGTTCTCCAGTCACCTGAGACTCTGGAGACAAACACTGGGTGCATGGTCTGCCCTGCTGAAAGAGAAGGGGTTGCCTGACAACATCTTCACTTCACCTGCAGAATTTATTGGAGCCGAGTAAATCCTTGGGTCGGTCCTGTGGCCCCAGTGTGGACTCCATGTCAGAGAGCTGGCATGGGTCACCTCAAGTCAAAAGGGATAGCTGGAGGGGTGGGTAGGCTCCAGCAAAAAGATACCAGAGCTGCTACACATTTCCCAGAGGCTGCAGAGAGGTAAGCAATGAGCTCAGTGGTCGTCTCTCGGCCAAGGTCCATTGAGAAGCGGGAAGTGAGGGATGTCCAGTGATGAGGCATCGCTGAACCTCTTTAGTCCCCAGGGAAGGACAAGTGCACACAGGGAGCATGGAACCATCATAGGCCATGACCAGCCAAGCACAAGTTTCCCGCTGTTCCTCTCTTCTCAGCACCTGGTTCCATCTTCTCAAACTCCAAAGCCAAAATTAGCCAGCAGGCAACACAGTGACAAAAAAAGAAAAGAAGCCAATTGGCAGTTCCTACCTGGAAAAGGAAGATGATTTCATTTTGGATCCAGTTTGAAGACAGGTCGATATGTGGGAGTGGACATCTTTATTACTGTAATGAGACTGTTCAGTGACATAAGGAACCATAGAATCTTTTACTATCCAAAAATAGGCGGGAAAACTATAAAGTGCATAAACTCTCCCCTGGAAACAGTTGAAAAGCTTCTCTCCCACTGAATAGGTCTCCCAGGTCATAGATAACAAAAAAAATGTTGCTTTGTGACCCCCCCCTCACTCACATGCATACCCCTTTCGCAAAGCAAAGCAAACTTTCTTCTATCACCTCACCACATGAGCAGCAACGAAGAATCATAGACATCCTTCTTCGTGTTGTTGATTCTGAAATAGTCCTCAGATAACACTCTGTGTTCCTCCCACTGAGTTCAGAAAGTCCTTAGTGTGTGGAGCCATGGGGTGGAAAGGAGATGTCATTTAAGGGTGCTCACAGGGGAGATCAACCCTCTTGAGTGTGGGGATGGTTGGTGAGGGGAGAATCCAATTCGAGAAAAATAGTGGGTGAGAGAAAAGATGTAGGCTGCAGAAGCTAAACTTGTTTTTCACATAATGCAAGCAGTAATATCTTCCTGATTCAATACTTAGAATTAAAGCAAATGTGTACGTGAATTGGTTCCTAGCATACACTCAGTGGATGATCATTGTTGTGCACACCGTTTCTCCAATGGGGACTAAGTTTTCACTATGCTTTCAGGGAAGAAATTTATTTTATAACCTTCTGATTTCAAGCCCAAATTCCTTGAGGCCAAACTCCAAATTTGGGGAGTCAGATCTTTTAGAATTTATGTGGAGCAAGAAGACTAACCTTTCCTGAGCGAGAATGCCAATCCATGCGGCTTTTTCTCCTGTTCACAGGGATTCTCTGCACTCCCAGGTCACAGCAGAAACACATGGAGCTTATAGAGAGTGCATACTTCCTCTTGGAAAAAAATAATAGTAATAACTCACAGCTTTGATTTCCCAGAGCCTTGTTATTTCATTAGCATGCGGAACAGTCATATGAATGAATCAAGACTCATGACGATGTTTGACTTCCGCGGACATAAAGCAGAGTGTGATGTTGGATGGGGACTCTATGACTGAGCACAAGACTTTTCACCGTGCATGAACTTCAGCGCTATCAGCCTTTTAAAGGATGATGAATCATTGCTCCCCCCATCACTCACTTACAACCCCACCAGAAGAAAGTTGTTTCCTGGATTCCCCACACTGTCTCCCACCACCGCACTGAGCTTCAGACCTCCGCAAACTTTTCCCTCATCCTTCCAGCTCTCAGGTGTCGCTGCGTGACTGTCACTGCTTCTCAGAAGCCCCAGGGACCCCTCAAACTTGGGTAAAACCATTATATGCTCCCATGTCACCTAGAACTTTCTCCAAACACTTTGCACTCTTGGCATCATTAAATCGTCTATTCTGCGCCCCGTTGTAATATACATAACAGCAGCAAGTCTGTCTGCCCGTGCATTTCTGTATTCCGGCACATAACAGAGTGTTTGTCACAAATCGTTGCTTAATTAGTATGTATTTCCAGACCCACCTGTATGGGCTTACTGTTGCATAAATGAACCCCCAAGAGGAAAGAGTCTGGATGGCTCCAAGCCTCTAAGAAAAAGTTCCCAAAAATGAGCAAAGCGGGAAAAATATTTTTAACAAAGAATGTTTTGACAGGTACCTCTTAAGTTTGCATTTTCCAAAACGTTGTTCCCTCGCCTGGATCAACTTTCACTACTTCCCCGATTCCCACTCTAATACCCAAAGCAGGGAAAGATCATAATTCACAGGAGTGATATTTGCAGATTAAAATAAAAACAGCCACACTCTGCAAGTAACACCGACATTTGGCAAAACGTCTCAGCCAGAAAAATATGTGAACGTCGGATGCTTTGCAGGACACGGCCAGATTCCTTTTATTCTCCCAGAAATATAACAAGGCAGTCCACATTCTGGTTTGGATGTAGTCCCACTTTCTGGAGTCAGGGAAAAAAAAAAAAACAATAAAAACCTGGATCATGATCTCATGGACTCCTTGATTTGTCAAGATGCATCTCTTCTAAGTGACTTTTTTTTTCAGCTTGAGATGCTTCCAAAATATTTATAAAAAACAGCAGGGCTCTTCAAAGTCAAGAGGCCATCACAGACCTCCAAGGGAAGGAAGAGAGCATGGCTGCTCTGCAGCCGCCAGCGAGAGACAGTGGGGGAGAAAGCAGGACAGGAAAGCAAGTCTGAAGCCTGCAGGCTCAGCACACACTTTCTCCCAGCTTGAGGTCCTTTCCTCTGCCATTGCATTCTGTCCAAGTTCGCGTTTGTCTTTCTGCCGATGCTGGGATCGAACCCAGGGTCTCACACATGCTAGGCAAGCACTGTGCCACTGAGCTATATCCTCAGCCCGTCTATATTCACATTTGCTTTTGAACTTTTTTAACTGAGCCAGTGATTAGGTCTGAAGTGTTTGCTCTGGCAAACAGCTCCTGACCTTTAGACAGGGCATAAAGCATTTTCTTGTCTAACTCTTTTGCCCTCTTTTTGGCATATGTTCAAAAGAATACATTTTTAGCTCTGAAGAAAATGTTTAAATATTGCCTATTACCTATGACTCCAAAAGCACTTCTGCTACTATCTTAATATATGTCTTTATCAGATCTGAGTGTGTTTGTACACAGACATGCACATGCTTACTTTTACAAAAATTAGATATTGGTGCATGTGCTGCCTTGTCAAGTGATTTGCTTATTTAACTATTTTTTCTTTAAGTCAGTAGATAGGCTTATGTTCTGAACCTGTCTCTTCCTCTGTGTGAACCTGAAGACATCATACAATACTCCAAGCTTTAATTTTGTCCACTGTACAATGGGAATAAAATTAATACTGACCTTATAAGGCTGTTGGAAATGAATTAACATAATACCAGGCAACTGCTGAGCATACAGTGAGTACTGTACAAATGTGTGTGCATTTTACCATATAACTAACCATAAAATTGTTAAATAATAACAACAATTATTTAAATATAGATTGACCAAAAATTGCATTTTTTCATTAACTTTTTTTTTTTGGTCTTTTTGAGACAAGGTCTCGCTATGCAGTTCAGGCTGGTCTGGAATTCACTTTGTAGCCCAGGCTAGTCTCGGACTTGCAACGATTCTCCTGCCTCAGCCTCCTGAGTGCTGGGATTACAGGCATGCACCACCACACTTGGCATTTTCATTAACTTTTACAAGATAACAGGAAATATAAAAAGGATGATTTTATCAAATTTATTTTATACAAGAACGATGGCTTGAAATGACACTCAAGATAGTCAGCATGTAAACAAATGCAATGCCCAAATGATGCGTAAGGTAAACTGGTAAGTGGTTTACTAGCCTTCATTCAAGTCATTTGCATAAAATCCCACATAAAATTCCATTGCTATAATTAATCACCCTTTTCTATCAAACATAGACTACTTAAGATGTTTCAAAAATTCTTTGACCTATGTATCCTCAATTTAGTTTTACATGTCTCTGGAGTTAATATTAGTAATGTGCATAATAAGAACAGCTAATATTCTGCTCTAAGGGTTAACATAAATATTATACAAAAGGCCATATGGGAATTTTTGTTTTTGTTTTTGTTTTCAGGCCATAATTTCTCTGTGCAGCTACTCAACTCTGTACAAGTCGCAGGAAATCAGCCATAGACAAATACTGAGAAAAATGGGCATGGTTGTGTTCTAATAAAACTTTACTCATAAGAATGGATAGTGAGCAAATTTGGCTATTGAGCCATTGTTTGCTAATCCCTGTATGCTGCACATCAGGCCTTGTTCCAAGAATCACCTGAGTCCTTTTATTTATTCTTGCAACATCCCTGTAAAGGTACTTAGAAGTATTGTTTCCTTTCTAATGACAGGAAGGCTCTGTAGATATATGGCTGAGGATGAGCTCACCTCTAACTCTGTCACTACTAAAAGGACACCACCTGTCCTTTACACTCTGCTCCCATTTCTCGAACCCTTTCTCTAGATGAAATCCCACCATCAGCTCTTGCCCAGCTGGAACAGCTCCCAAGGTACCCAGCAGCCCCCAGAGTCCCCTTTCCCCATTAGATGCATCTCTCCAGGAGGAGGGGGGTGGCCTGAGGGACTCACGAGTGCTGTTACATTTTTAGTCTCTTCATTACCCATTCCAGCCATAAATTCCAAATATATTCTTTCCCCAGACCGAATCTTGTCAGCATTTTTTTTCTTTTCTACAAAGCTCTGGTCTCAGAGATCAAAGTCAGAGGCACAACCCCTGGGGATGCGTGGAGAACTTGCACTGCTGACTTCCGAGAGGAACTCACAACAATCCCAGCTCATACATGCACCTTTCTTCTCCCACCAGCAGCCACTGAGGGGTTTTGGCTGCAGAGCAGGAGCAAGCCCTGTCTTAATTTATGGCCTGAAGAGACAGGGTTAGAACATGGGGGAGGATTTCTTGCACATAGCAGATTGAAAGTTTCAAAATTCCAGGGGAGGGTCAAGCGGCAGCTATAGGACATATTCCAAACTGCAACACTCAGTGTGTTTCCTCCAGGAAGGGAGAGAGGCATCCTAGGCTGGCTGTGTCACCTTAGTCAATTTGTCTAGTGACAAGAAGGGACTCTAAAGCACAAATGTCACAACTGAATCTTGTCTGAATGAGGAAGCTAGTCAAGGGACAGTGGATCTCACCTTAGTCTTCTAACTACTCAATTAGGTGGACTTTTCAAGTCAGGCATAAATCTTTGGACTAGGCATTCATGCAGGCTGCTGCTTGTCTTATCACTCTGTCTTAAGTTTATACATGGGTGGACATCTTTAATTTTGCTTATGATAATACCTATGTGCATACAAGATGCAAAAGAGTAATGGGAATTTTAACTATGTGAGCCTAATATTCCCAGTTCGATTCAATGTTTTGCAAAGTAAACAAAAAGAGCAAAGAAAAAGGAATGTTTTGTGATCAGATGAGTGAGAAAATGCTGCAGTGTGTAGCTTTTATCCTTCTCAGACACTCGCAACTAACATCAGCATATTAAAGATTCTGAGAAGTCATACAGGAAAAGATTCAGTTGTCCTCTGCCTAACCCAGGCTGTTCTATGGAATATGCCCAGGGTGACTGATGGCATACGACAAAGCCAGTTCAGCAGAACACAACCCAGGAAGTGCCATGTTAAAGCGATGTTCTCTTTGATTTACAAAAATAATCTCCATCATCAAGTTGGTATCCCCAAGGTGAAAAGGAATTTTTTCACTGGTCCAGTTCCCAACTGGTTGATTTTGCTAGTTAATGGTAATTCACATTTGCAGGAAGCCTGTGAGATGGGAGGGTCACCGTGGTCAAGGAATAGAGCAAGGCCAACTGGGCCACTTTCACTCTGAACTAGAACCTCAGTTACCTGGAATTATGCTTTGGTCATTTTTTTTCCTGCAACCTCAAAAATCTGGAACCTAAAACACAGAAGTTAGTCTGGACCATAATAAAGGTGTTGCAATCTCTTTTCAGAACCTAAGGGAAGAGACCACGGATTTCTTGCATGGTGTGCTACTAAATTCTAGCACCCGGCACAGACACTGCACAAATACTTGTAGAAGGAGGAGTTGTTGTCCCCAATCTCAGTGTACTTGTCTTAGTGGAAAGGACTTTGCTATGCAGAGAAGAAAAATGTCACACCAAGGCACTGGACTTCAATACACTAGAGGCTGGGACCAGTCAGCAATGCAGCCAGTGGCCCTCGTCATTAGCCATCGGGGACCCCAAAGTACAGAGTTTGGGATTGTAATTGGTACTTGCAATAATGCAGTAAATAATTTCCCATTTAACACAGTGGTAAATACATGGCACATTTTTAAAAGTTCATTTTTAAAATCTCTGTTATCTAAGCTGAGAATGACTGTCTGAATTTCCAGTTCTGAGAGAGATGAAGTCAGGCTGGGTGAGCACCTTCGATGCATCAGACAAATTGCCTCTAGCGCAAGGGTTTCAAAGCTCACAGTGATAATTTAAGTGAGGAATTGCTTTGTCAATGACATAGTTATGGAGCTGACAGCGAAATTCACTTGCCTGGTACAGACTTCTGGAGAAGTCTGTACCACCAGGATTTAGGCTGCATCAGTCCTAAAACTTACCTTTTCCATGACCACAGTTTGCATGGCATTAAATTTCAAACTATAAAACAGTACCTTGATGACTTAAGAAATCTTTCAAAGTATTATTTACCCATTGCTGTATAACGAATAATCCCATGACTTAAAAAGCAAGCATCTATTATCTCACAGTCTCAGCAGGTCAAGAATCTGGGCCCAGTTTGTCCAGGTGCCTCTGGCTCAGGGTCTCTCATAAAGCATCAAGGCCAGGGTAATTGTCTTCATGAGCTCAAACAAGGAAAAATCAGCTTCCAAATAGACTCACATGGCTGTTGCTGGGCTTTGATCTTCCCTCACTCAAGATATCACTTTGCCACTTGGGCTTCACCATAGGGTCACCCACAAGATGGCGGCCACTTCACTCAGAGTCAACAACTGTGGGTTTAGGAGCAGGCAGCCTTTTTATAACCTAACCTCCAACATGACATTCCCATCACCTCCACCACATTTCATTCACTAGAATCAGGTCACCAAATCAAGCCCAACTTCAAAGGCAAGCATTCCAAGACAGAGGAATCTTTAGGAATCATCTGAGAGTTTGGATACCACTAAAGGAAAATGACTTGAAGTTAAAATCAATTTGAAGGATTAGGATTAAAAAGAAACTGAATGTCTAGTCTCAAAATATGCAAAAAAAAATGTATTGACTTTCCAGATCAGTATAGGGGTAGTAAATTTAGTGAATGAAAATATAGAACCTACAGTTAAATTTGAATTTCAAACAATGAATAAGTTTTTAGTATAAGTAGGTCACATATGCTTATACTAAAAAAAAAGCTATTTTACTTAATTTTCAAATTTGACAATACAGCCTATATCTTTTTACTGGTAATTCCATGGGGGTAGAGACATGGTATTATTCTCAAGGGCATCCTTGGAGTCTCTTCTTAAGACTGCTTTCCTTTTCTTCATGTTTCCCACCACAAAGGTGGGTATGTGCCAGCCTCAGCCCTGCATTCTGCAGCCCACCTGAGCAAGTGGCATCCTTTTGTGATTTGGGGTCTTAAATGCATGTCTGGTCCCTTGGCTGACAAGTTCTGTGGACCTCTGCTGAGCTGGGCACAGTGATGGGGATTGAGGTATAGGACTGGAGGTGACAGAGAGGACAGTTGGTGTGTCAAAGTGACTTTGACCAACCACTTTAGGGAATAATATCTGGCTTTCACTATGTATTAGTGTACCCCATCATGCCAGAGGCTCCCACCACCCCATTCTTCATTCTCCCACAAGTAAAAGAAAGGAGAGAGCAGCCAGGAATGTGCTTTTCCTGAGGTGCACACACGTGTGTACACACCCCCACCCTGCTGTATCCTGCTGTCCCTCCTGCCTTGAATGTCTTGCCATCCCTTTACCAAGCCATGGAATCCTAGCCCACCAAAGTGATATTTTCCCCAAGTCACCAACGTCTAAGCACATAAAAGATCCCTACTGATACTGGATGCTGATTCTTGGGTATCCTCTTCATAGGCACTCCTCCAGAGATTTCCCACAGATGGTTGCAAGTCCCTAGAGCAACCCTGCAGCTGAATCCCATTCTACAGGTAAGAGAACTGAACTGCAAAGAGCCGAACTGTGAATCAGCAGGTTGTGTGGATTGGCTGAGATCGTGTATCAAACCCTTCACATAATGTTGGTATACAGTTGGCACTTAATAAGTGGGTTATTTAAAGAAGCATGCAGCTGGATGTGGAGGTGCAGAGTAAATACAGTGATAACACCATGGGTTATCATGGATTAAGTACCTTGCAGATGTTATTCCATCTAGTTGCTCATCACTCTATAAAGAAGTTAAGTTGTTAGTCTTCCTATTTGACAGATAGGGAAACTAAGACCCCACCTAGTAAGCGTGGAGCCATCATTTGACAGAGCTGGAGGAGAGGGAAGAATCACAACCCTGGACTTGGGCTTAGAAAGAGGTTGGAAGCCACCATGATGAATGTCATTGGTGTCACAACTTCACTTTGAATGTGTTCCACACTCAAGTGGGCGCAATCTCAGACCTGGGCCAGGTCCCCTGTGATCGCAGGGACTGAACTCTAAGTCATACTCCCAGTGTGACAAGACATGGGGGAGGGGAGGGGCCCCTGAGCATGGCCATCCTGAAGCTCCAGGACGAGGAGACACCCCCAGTGAGCCATCTACAAAGCGAACCAGATTAGCAGCTCACTTTCCTTCAGGCTGAATTACGAGCTTTGCGATTTGTGGGACATTTATATGAACCAGAAGATGTGTTATCTGATGAAAATTGCTTAATTTAATATCCTGGCCTGACAGGCGGGGAGCTGCACCTCTCTGAGAGAATCTGCCAGGGCCGATGAGGTTTTTAAGAGTCCCTGGGCATGTTTAAGAAAAGCAACTGCTATCGTCTCCCAATCCACCAAGAAACAGAGCACGGTTCTGGGGTCCAGCGGGCCATCTGCCATCGGGCTGGGGGCCCAGGGAGGCTTCAGAATATCTGCTTTCATTGGATGATATTGGGACAGTCACACCAGCTGATACACCCTGAGACCCAAGAGGTTTGGTTTCGGGCTGTCAGAGAGAAAGCTACTCAAGCGCAGCTCTTCTGGGATAGAAGCTTGGCTGTTGATGAATTATGATTCAGCACAGGGTTAGCTTTTTTTAAGATATAAAAATAGAAGCTTCTGCCAGTGAGCTGTGTTTCCATGAGCTTTTTATTCACTAATTCACTGCAAAACTACTGAGGATTTAACACATGTGTCTCATGCCTTAGCACCCAGCAGAGTCAGTGGGAGGGTTTGTAAACTTGTAGCTCAAAGTGCCCCCTCCACAGCACCTATCTTGGGGTCTGGGGGCCTAAGAACATTCATTCCTTGTGTTGCCCCAAGTGCTGCTGCTGGGGGGTGGGGTGGGAACCCACTTTGAGAATCACTGTGCAGGCAAATTGAGTCACTTAGATTTCTTTGCTCTGTGAGTTCCATATAAGATTTGGTTCAAAGCCCCCATCCCAAGCCTTACAGAGAACCAAAGCCCTCCCTACCATGTCTGTAACTTTAAGACTATCATGTGCACCTTGGATATCAGGGTTTATTCAAGTTGTTCCTTTTGTATATGAATTTGGCCCTTCTCCTTATTTCAAATCCTGCATGAAAATAAAAACAAGGACAGTCTTATGAGGTTCTTGGTTATAGTGAAGATTTTACTTAAGACAGAAGGATGCCAAGGAAGGTTACATTGCAAAAATATTTTTAAAGTTCAGATTAATAATGGACATCCTGGTCATCAAGGTCTGGCCACTCCACCGGAGGATTTGTCCACTGGACTTTCCCAGCATGTGACAGCTCATCCTTGTGGCTTTTCCCAGCCCTCATCTCTCTGTGTTCTCTTCTGTCACTTCTCATTCTGTCCTGCCCCTTGCCTCCTCTGAGAGTCACATCTCTGAGCTCCAGATTCTCCCCACTCCATTTCACAGGAGTTCTGTGCTCTCTAGCTTCATCCCCAAATTCAGTTCTGGGTCGTTTCTGCCTATGCAAACTTTCATCAGTACTTAGCAAGCTAACAGGACTTTCTGGTGGCAGGAAGGCCATGGAGCTGCACACAGTCCACCCCTTTCCCCTCTTGCATATGTGGAGAGATGAATAGCTCAGGTTGGCCCTGTTAGTCTAACAGAAGAGAGGACCCACATCATACTATTTTGCTATTAGTGTGTAACTTCAAGAAACACAACCTAAATATTAAAGGTTCTAAGAGGAAGGCCCAAGAGCAGGAACAGCAGCTCTAGCAACCTGTTTGGGGGTTGGGGTAGCACTAAAAATATAGTTAAGGGACAACTAGAATTCACTACTTGCTTAAAGGAAAAGATAATCCTGAGGAGGTATAAAAAGCAAAACACGGGGCCATACCCATTGTCTCAGCCTCTGCGAAGAGTGACAAGAGCCAGTTTACTCCCCATGATATCAAGTCCTGCTGACAGAGTCCAGCCCCTTTCTGCAGCATGTGTGAGCACCCAACAGCTGTTACTATCCTAAATTTTGCATTCCAAGATAAGAAAGATCTTATTCATCATTCCATTTACCAGTAAGCAATTAGGGAGCACCTGCTGTTTATACCTGTGATCCAACACTGTCCTTAGGGATCTGAAAGATAAGGGAGGAGACAGCGTCTCATCCAAACAGAAAGCCGCATGACATGAAAAGAGATTGTGTTCAGAGGTTAAAGGGAGGGGATGATAAAATCTCTGAATATTCACCAGGACTCTTTCAGTTGCACACAACAGAAGCCGCACCCCCATGTATTGTCTCGTGTAACCATCCAAGAGGAAATCAGGCATTGATGGATCAAGGTGACCAGATTCTGTGATCATCTGAACTCCAACTCTTTTTATCTTTATCCTCCATTTTCCTCTGTTTTAGTTTTGTTCACAAGAGGGCTCATTCCTTTGATGACTCAGAAACAGTAGCATTTATCTCTTGTCAGTCTCAGTAGAAAGAGGCTTTCACCTCCCCAGAAGTTCCATCGAAAGTGTCTACACAAATGCTCTGGCTTGGACTACATAAACGCTCTGAGACTGGTCTGCGCAACCAAGGGGTGCCGGCTTCTATCAGCCTCAACTGACCCTCACAGCTTGTCCCAGGAGCCAGCGTTGGGAGCCAGGTTTATCTGACCACCAGAACTGAAAGTGGCAGTGGGTGGGGAGTTGGAGGAGGATGGGCAAAGAGGGAAAAGAAAGCCCACAGTCAGCCCAAAGCAATGGGCACACACCAGAGGGTATACGCTGGAGTTTTCAAGTCAAAGGTGACCTGCTTCCATCAGCTCCACAGGGAGCTATGGAGGGGCCCCTCCTACTAGGGACCCTGCACAGCAGTGAGAAGCACAGTTGGGGGTGAGCATGCTGTCTCAGAGTCCTGGGTTCCAGTCCTGCTCCCTACTGTGTGCCTGGGAACCTCGGGTCAATAGCAACAGTGGCAGTGTCTACCTCCTGGAGTTTTACTATGGGTAAAAATAGGTAAATTTAAGAACTCAAAAGAGGATCCCTGCTGGGATTAGTTTGTTTGTTTGTTTGTTTGTTTGTTTTTGCAGTACTGGGGAGTAAACCTGCGGCTTTGCACTGAGCCTCATCCCCAGCCCTTTTTTACTTTTTATTAGGGTCTCCTTGAGCCACTAAGTTGACTAGGCTGAGCCTGAACTAGCAATCCTCCTGCCTCAGCCTTCCAAAGGGATCACAGGTGTGTGCCACCAGGGTATGGATCTGTTGTTTTAAGTCTTATTCATTATTATTAAAATAATATGCATAATTTTATGTATTTGTTTATGTTCCTGATCAAGAGATCTGTACCTTTTACCAGCTTTTTCAAGGAATTTATGATAGAAAAAGAACATTCTGTCTCTTTTGTCTCTAATTTGAACCTGTCCCGATCACTCGGATGGAGGTTGTTCACGTAGTGTCAGCCTTAAGAAATCACTTCTTAGCTGGGTGTGGTGGCATACACTTGTAATCCCAGCACTCGGGGGGCTGAGGCAGGAGGATCATTGTGAGTTCGAGGCCAGCCTGGGCCACAAAGTAAGTTCAAGGCCAGCCTGAACTGCATAGTGAGACACTGTCTCAAAAGACAAAAAAAAAAAAAAAAAAGAAAGAGAGAGAGAGAAAGAGAAAGAAAGAAAGAAAGAAAGAAAGAAAGAAAGAAAGAAAGAAAATCATTTCTCTTACAGTTTTGTTTTTCTGGTGTTTGTTTTGTCTTTTGTTTTGGTTTTGGCCTTTTGAGACAGGGTCCTGCTATGTAACCCACGCTGGGCTCGAGCTTACAATTCTCCTGCCTCAGCCTCTTGAGGACTGCGACTACAGGCACAGGCCACCACATTCGGCTTTTCTTATGGGTTTTGTGGACTGGCAGGGTCCCTGGGCTTATTTGCAAGGCAGCAGTCTAGCACAGCTCCAAGCTTGAACCCCCAACCTAAGGGTGGCTCCTTGGGGACTGCCTGAGCACCCAGCTCCCCTGTGCTGACTGAACCTTCAGTGCCAGGGCTTAACCGAGAGCCTGGCCCCAGACCTCTGCAGCAGCAGCAGCGCTGTGGGCATCTGTCACTGTCAGATGCCTGGGAGCCTGAGCACCAGCGCCCGTTTGGTGGTGTTCCACATTGGAGCCCAGACCGAGTAGCAACAGCTAGGCAGATCTTCAATTTCAATTAGACATTCTGTCCAGATAACCTGGGGAGAGGCGGAGAGGTGGGCGCTGCTCTGTGGGCGCATGGAGACAGTGGCCAATGCAGCCCCTGGGTCTCTGAAATCCTCCCCCCATGCCCTTTGCCCTTCCACCCCTCCTCCCGTCGCTCCTGACTCCCTCCCTTTGCAATCAAAGTCCCGCCCCAAAGGGGAAGACAGGCTGGGGTGGAGAGCCCTGCAGTGCAGCCCAGAACAGGGAGGTCAGGACTGGCCCCTGGGTGCTGCTTGTGCGGTCTGCTCCAACCAGGGCTCTTGCCCCAACCAGGAGATGCCACAGGGTGCTGCTGTCTTCCCAGCGTCTAGATCCATGCCTGGTACAGAGTGGGTGCTCACTGAGCATCAGGGTCCTGGCGGGGAGACACGGACTCTACACAGAGCCACTTATTCACACACTGCTTCACCAGAGACGGCGTGGGGTCTGCCTGCTGCGAAGCACACACCCGTCCAACTGCTTCCATGGATGAAGGTGGCTGCACCTCCTGGCCTCTCCAACACCTCACAGTGGGTCACACACATTCCTCTCCTGGGATCTGCGTGTACCTTCATGTGTCCAATTGGTCCCCTGAGAAGCAGATGGTGAGCCAGAGTTAGGGAGCAGGATGCTTCTGGAGCACAGCAAAGCGCCTCTGAAAG
>RJWT010004445.1:0-33350 GCA_004365215.1 Cuniculus paca
GGCTCACGCCTGTAATCCCAGCACTCGGGAGGCTGAGACAGGCGGATCGTTGTGAGTTCGAGACCAGCCTGGGCTACAAAGTGAGCTCAAGGCCAGCCTGAATGGCATAGTGAGACCCTGTCTCAAAAACAGGGCTGGGGATCTAGCTCAGCGGTCTAAGCGCCTGCCTGGCAAGCGCAAGGTCGTGAGTTCAATCCCCAGTTCCGCAAAAAAAAATAAAATAAAATAAAATAAAATAAAATTGAAAGTTTTCACTCTAAACCCAGCAACAAGAGAAGGATGTCCACTATATCCATTCCTATTCAATATAGTTCTGGAAACATTAGCCAGAGCAATTAGACAAGAGAAAGAAATAAAACAAATAAAGATATGAAAGGAAGAAGTAAAATTATCATTATTTGCAGATGATATGATACTCTACTTAGAAGATCCCAAAACGTTTACCAAAAGACCTCTAGATTTAATAACCCAATTCAGTAGCATAGCTGGATACAAAGTCAACACTCAAAAATCAGTAGCATTCTTATATACAAACAACAAACTCATCAAAAGCAAAATCAAGGAAACACCTTTCATAACAGCATCGAAAAAATGATATACTCAGGAATTAATCTAACAAAGAACATAAAATATCTTTACACTGAAAATTATGGTACACTGAAAATAGAAATCAAAGAGGATATCAAGACATGGAAAGATATCCCTTGTTCTTTGGGTAGAAAAGACCAATACAGTGAAAATGGCCATACTTCTAAAATTGTTATACATATTTAGTGCAATCCCAATCAAAATACCAATAGCACACCTCACAGACTTAGATAAAGCTATACTGAAATTTATTTGGAAGAAGAAGAGACCTAGAATAGTATAAAGAATTCTGGGTATCAAAGGCAAATCAAGAAGCATCACAAGCCCTGATGTTAAATCATACTACAAAACTACTGTGATAAAAACAGCATAGTTCTGGAAAAAAGTCAGAGCCAAAGATCAATGGAACAGCTTATAAGATGCAGAGACAACTCCAAAAACACTCAGCTACCTTATCTTCAATAAAACATCCTCACTGAAAAAAAAAGAGAGCCTTTTTAGTAAATGCTACTGGAAAAACTAGCTTTCAACATGCTGAAGACAAAGATTAGACCCATGACTTTCACCATGTGCTAAACTAAAATCATAATTCATCAAAGATAAGAATACTAAACGAGAAATGCTAAATCTACTGGAAGATAGAGTAGGTAGAACTCTTGAAGATGTATGCATAGCATGTTATAGTTTGGGTTTGGATGTTCCCCCCAAAGTCTTATGCAGTCATGGGAGGTGGGCCCTTCGAAGGTGGCTGAATCTAACATGTGTGATTGGTTGATTGTCTAGTGCTGGGATTGGCAATGTGAGTGCTGCCCAGGAGTGGGTAGCTGGGAAATACAATATAAGGGAGAGGAGGCAACATGCTCCCCCTTTTTTGCTCTTGTTGCCTTTGGTTCCTGCTGCAACCATGAATGGCTGCCCCTGTGCCAGGCCACCCTGCCTTGGAATCAGCTGAGTATGGACTGAAACCTCCAAAAACTGTAAGCTAAATAAATCTTTCCTTCCTTCATTTTGGGTGTCAGATATTTTATCTCAGCAACCAGAGAAAAGTAACCAAGACAAAGATAGAGTAGGTAGGACTCTTGAAGATGTATGTAGAGCAAAGATTTTATGAACAAAGCCCAGACCGCAAGGGGAAAAATCACAAAAATCAACAATTGGGGTCTAATCTTACTAAAAGACTTTTGCACAGTAAAAGAAATCTTCAATGTTTTGTTGGGCTGGGTTTTATTCTCTTTTGTTTGATTGCATTCTATTTACTGGCATGAGTAGCTGTTTCAAAGATAGCAAGATGTATTATGGTAGACATTTTGGATTTACTACTGTCTTCTTTTGAAGTCCTTTATTGGATTCATTGTTTTGTTTTTATTGTTTCTGTTCTGTTCTGTTCTGTTTGATTTTTACTATGTCTGAAGGTATCTGCCCCTATTTTGAAGACATTTGTTCATGTAAGAGTGTAACTGGCATACTTCACATTTGAATGTTTGAAAGGGAAACTCTGTACAGAAATCATGAGGCTCTACGTTTGAGAGTAATAATAAAAAATACTTATGTGCTTACCACATTGCAACCACTCATAAAGGCAAATGATGCTGTAGTTTATTATGTAGGGACTATGGTCAGTACTTGTGGTTTCCTGACTTACACACCTTAGAATATCTGCTTGGCAGAAAAACATTTATTTGCAGTTTCCATGCCTCTAAAAAGAAAAGTGCAGATTCTTGTTTCACAAAGAAGATTTTAATACTTTTACTCAACTTACATTTCCAACATCTTTCCATCTTGCCTACTTGCTCATCCTCACATATGCTGTGGCAACCATGAAGGGACTCAATATTTCTTTAATTCCTGTATTTTACCATGTCCCTGTCTTTGGTTGTATTTTTGTCTTTTTGAGAAAGGGTTTTGTCATGCAGTTTGGGCTGGCCTTGAACTCATTTTGTAGCCCAGGCTAACCTTCCAACTCAAAGTGATCCTTCTGCCTCAGCCTCCCAAGTGCTGGCATTACAAGCATATGCCATCACACCCAGCCTCTTTGATTATATTTTATCTTGTTATTGAAAGTCAAATTCCTACCTGCAAGTCCTAAACTGATTCTAGTTATTCAAATCACCAGTTAAATTGAATTAGATTCCTCTTATTTTTTTCCTTGATATTTGGTTAATATTTCTGCTCTAGTGATTATATTGATTTCTCTGTGCTGTATATGGTCATGATTTATCTGTTTATCTGTCTCCCCATTTTTTACACTCAAGTGTATTATCTATGCCTCATTCTTTTCTGTATATCCACAACACTTAACACACAGGTCCCCATAAATATTCACTAGTTTGAAATACTTTGATGAGAACTAAATGAAACCTTGTCACTATAGTCCAGGAAAACAGCCACAGAGAAGCTTTGAGGTTCTGGTTTTTCATGGCATCACAGACCACTCATAGGGCACCTAATTTCCATTAGAAGCTAGCCTCCTTTCTCATACAGTGTATGTGAATAAACTATTTCCAAGTTGAACGTAGTACTCTGTTAGTCATAATTGTTTCCTTACATTTAATTTCAGTGGTCTGCTTTTAGAAACTGTAGTAGTATAGAGTCATAAAGTATAGGATTTGGAGTCAACTTGATCTAAATTCAATCCCAGTTTTGTCTTCTGCTAGCTCTATTACCATGTCAATTAACTTTCCTGAGAAATCTCTTGTTGCCTATCAAACCAGAATTGAGAGTATAATAAATTACTTAGCACAGTACTTGTTATCCATTTACCCATTCAACAAACAGTAGGCTTTTCTACAGTAAGTATAACTCAAGGATAAGATGAAGCTTGTTTTATTACAATTTTTCTTACATTATGATTAGACATTCCCCTGTGATTACAAATAAAATAGTCTTTGGGTGTGACAGGTTCACAGACAACAATTTTCACACATATTTGGTTTTACTGAGTCATTTCAAAATTTTTACCTTTCATGATAATTTTGACTTTGGGGATGAGCCAGAAGCCATACTATGCCCGATCTGGCAAATAAGAGTGATGAGGACACACCATAAAGTATTTACAAGCTGACCTTTCTGTTGCATGCACTTGCCAGCAGCATTCACTGTACTTGTTTCAATCATACCTCATAAAGACATGAAAGAAGACTTTCTGTACTACTTCAAAACGTGGCATAAGTGGTTTGAAGTGAAGTTGAATGGTCTGAGGGAAGTTAATGCCAATGACTCACTATAGCAAATTTTTAAAATTTAAATACACACTGTATTATCTGACAAGCCCTTGTATATTTTCTGTACTGAGTAAAGACTCTCTTTAATTTGAAGGCAAGACTCATAGAGAGGGACACAGTACCATGGAACAGAAAGAAAGATACAGATAGGAAGCATTATATAGAAAAAAATGATTAGTAAGGAGAATTAGAAATCCATTCAGATAAAATAAAGATGACGAGTAGGTAAACCCGCTGAACAGTAGAGCAAAAAGAAATAAATGCATTAGAATTGTGTTAGTGCCAGAGGGTCTGTAGAGCCAGTACTGGGTCCTCAATTGGATCTGCTACAGTTTGGATACTGAATGATCCCCAGAGGCCCATATATATGTAAAGGCTTGACCACTACTGTGGTGTTAGGAGATGCTATAGAACTTTACAAGGTGGGCTCTGGGGATGCTCCTTAGGTCATTAGGCCCTTGAAAGGATAGGGGGACCCCTGTGTTCCCTCTCTTTGTTCTGCCTGGAAATGTTTGCATTTTGCTCTGACATGCACTTCTTCCATTGCCAGCTGTGCTATCAGATGATACAATCAGCTGATGGCATTTGTCAAGTCTGTACTATGTCATTGGGACTTTGAATCTCCAAAGCCTGCCTACTGTTTGGAACTCACAAGGCAATCACTGACTCACCTATCAGCTATCATTTGATTAGGTAGTATGTGCCAAACACACTTCTAGGCATGGGGACTCCAGGGAGAATTACTGACCTCTTATAGGTCAGTCCTATATCTTAGTATTAAACTTAGCGCACTGTATCCCATTTACCTTGTTAATGTTTTGTACCCCTTTCTAGATTCTGGCTTCTTAGAAGACTGTTTTTGGTTTCTATCATGATATACACAATGTCTGGAATATACCAGTTATCCATGAGCAATCTTAGATGTTACCACAGATGAATAAATTGATCAAATAGAGGTAAATGTGATTTCTTTGTTCCATGGATTCAGTATTTTGAAGAGCAGTACAGAACATAGAGATCAATCTTATTTCTAGTTATAAAGTTGTGAATATCCTACCTCCAAGCTCATTCTTATTGGGTCTGTATAAAAATAAAGCATTTTGCCAGTTGAACATGTCCACAAATTTTATATTATGCTCCATTTACTGAAGTCTTTAATCTCGTCAATACTCAGTTAATTTTGCTCTTTTTACAACCTATTCTATGAGATTCTTGGCATTGGCAAAATATGAACTTGAGGCAAGAACTTCTGAAATAACATGAAAAATATTTTTAAATACATAGAAGACATAGTGATATACTTATGATCCATTTAGCTTTGTCCACTCAGCAGTACCAAGGAGCAATAAGCTATTCCTTGCATTAGCACCTTCCTTGGAGATTAAAATGAACAATGACTTCCAATTCTTAAGAACAGAAGCTTAAATTTAGTTTCTATAGACCTTTTACTGCATTTAGTTTTAAGACTACATTCTATTACAAATTTAAGTATAACATTAAATATTAAAAGGATTCTTAGAAGATTCGGGCAAGGCAAGTAACCACAAAATTTTATAAAAATTACATATGATATCCAGGAGAAAGTCTTAAACTGGTCAGGCACCTTCATCCAAGGTTTTTGCAGAGTAAAGAGGAATAGAATTAATATTTCTTGGGCATCATAAATAGACTGAGAAGGCTTTAATGAGGTTTATTGTGTATGTAATTAACTGTACATATTTAGGGGACATATGGTTATACTTTTGAAACTATCACTACAGTCAAAGACACGGACATATTTATCACCTCAAAACTTTTCCTGGGTCCTTTTAGACTTTTGTTTGGATTTTGTGGTGAGAACACATAGTATGAGATGTGCCAGCTTACAGTTTGAAGTGAATCATACAGTATTGTTCACATGCTATACACAACAGGTCTCTAGAATTATTAGTAAAAAGATTTAATTATGTAAGATGAATTAATCCTGGACCAGATATTGCTCTTCATTTTCTATGTAATACACTAACTATTTCACAGAGTTTTTTTCTTCATTTCACAAAATCTATAAAGACTGAGGCTGAGAGAGATTAAAACAGGTAATGTAAATGTCTAAGCTATATCTTGAATGTAGTTCTGCCCAACTCCAGTGTTTCACTAATTTCACTTAACCAAGCCATCTATAAATGGTTGGTGGCTCCTACAAAGACAGATTCATGTCCTAACTTCTAGAAACTTGTTTGGAGTTCAACAGGTACAATTACCGATACGGAGATACACTCCTTCTGGATAACTCTCAAAGTTACTAGCTCTAATGACAAGTGTCCTTATGAAAGACATACAGGGGAGAGATACACAGATAAAGGAAAAAATGATGTGAAGATGGAAACCAAAATTAGAGCTGTACAGCCACAGCCAAGAAAAGATTAGAAGCACCAGAAACTGGGAGAGACAAAGAAGGATTCCTCCCCACCATTTTCAGAGGGAGCACCACTCTGCTGAGTCTGATTTTGAACTTGGCCTTCAGAGTTCTGAGGAAACAAATTTCTGTTGTTTAAGTGCCATTCTGTTTTTTTTTTTTTTGTGGCCGTGGTACTGGGGATCAATGCCAGGGTCTCCCACATGCTAGGCAAGTGCCCTATCACTGAGCTACACCCTCAGCCTTAAAATTGTTCTTTTGAGTTTTAGATAATTTTGGATATTCACAAACATTATTAGTCACTCAGTAAGTCTTGGTAATATTTTGGTAGTTAGAATTTCTGGTCCCAGCATTTTATTTTATTTTATTTATTTATTTATTTATTTAGTGGCACCGGGGATTGAACTCACGACCTTGCGCTTGCCAGGCAGGCGCTTAGGCCACTGAGCTAGATCCCTGGCCCTGGTGTTTTTGAAACAGGGTCTCACTGTGCCATTCAGGCTGGCTTTGAGCTCACTTTGTAGCCCACGCTGGTCTCGAACTCACAACGATCTGCCTGTCTCAGCCTCCTGAGTGCTGGGATTACAGGCGTGAGCCACCACGCCCAGCTTGGTCCCAGCATTTTAGATCCCATGAGAAATATAGAATATATCATGGTGCCTGCCTTCAGTGTGCTCAGAGAGAAAAGAAAAATACACATAAAACAATTGGTGTGTTATGTGCATGTATCAACTCCCTGTGAGGAATGTGATCATTAAGTACTGAAAAAAGTACTAAAAATATATATATAAATTGAGGAAAAAGCAATTAATTGACAGTATTTATTTATAAATTTAGAAATATTTATTCAGTGCATGTCATGCAGAAAAAATAATTTTAGGTGCTGAAGATACAACAAACTAGAACAAGATAGAAAACTTTCCTATTTTCAAAATAATTCAGGGAGAAAGAATGGCTGCTTCTAGAACTCATTAGAGGAATAAGCATGGAAAATCCCCTGAACAAAATGGAGGCTTAACATGTACTATGAAATTTTACAGATATGATCTGACCTAATCATTACCATTCTCATTGTTAATCACCAGATTAACATCTCAGCAGGGTATTTAAAATTTGCTGGCCAAAACACAGTGTTAGATTCTTTTTCAAAAATACAAAAAAGGACACCAAGATATAGGTCAAACTGACCCAATCATGAAGTAGATGATTGTGGAATCAAATATGACAAGAGTCTCTGAAATAACTTCTCCATCCTTATGTGGTACAGTACCCACACTACGTCCAGAATTCTAGGGGAGACCAAACTAATAAATGAATCTATTCAGTCTTTATTGTTTATTATAAAATGGTTTATTCTAAAATCTTTCTGCAAAACTATGTGTGCATTCATGTGTGTGCGTGTGCTACTGTGTGTGTATTCGTGTCTTCTTCCTGCTCAGATAGAGCAATTAGCAGAGATGCCTGACATTTTAGTATAGGATGATCTAAAAGGGAAACAAAATAATACAAGGAAAGAAAATGAGGGCCACAATTGACAACACATTTTTTACAGTTTGCAATGTGTCTAGTGTTAGCACTGGAAAGGCATTGCTCGCTCAATTGACAAGTTAAAATGAGAGCCAGGAAAGTGTGGCATCTTCGTTTTGCTGATATCTTTTGATCTTCCTGTTCTGACATGCCAAACACTAGGTGGGGGAGGCATTTTAGCTTGCTGTTTTTATTTCACAATATGATAGAAAAATCATACCGGAGTATTTCTGCTGAAAGTATTGGTACAAACTCAGAAAGCATTACAGGCATATTTTGAGTATGTAATGAAACATAACTCCCTAACTATTGCTCCTCAAATGAAGGTTAAAGAATGCTTTCCATGAGAACTAGATGACTATGATTAAGAGATGATTCCAATGAAGAAAACTGTTACAGAAATATATTTATCCTATAATGTACAAACAAAATCTGAAAAGGAGACTGAAATGAATAATTAATTTATGCTTCATATCCTGGACACATCATGGCCATATATTTGCTTGAGTGTTATCCTTGATTTTTACCTTCCTTCCACTTATCCATACCCTGACATTCAATCACTGATCAGTGTCTTTAACTTGTAACTCTTAAATACCTTTCAAATATATGTACCTTTCTCCTACTGTCTTAGTCCAAGGTACAGTCTATTCTCTTTGGAATAACTCTAATTCTAGCCGGTTTCTCTGCCTTTAATTCATTTACTTCTCGGAACCCACCCCTCACATTATGGTCAGAGTAATTATGTTATAAAATGAGAATCTGATCATGTCCTTAATTTTCATAAATGGTTCCCTGTTGCTCTCAGAATTGAATTCAAATTTTTTGACATGGTTTTTGAGACTATTTATGATCTATTTATATGCTCAACCTATTTCTCATTTTTCTCTGCACCTTGAACATTACAGCCATGAAATCTTATTTGTCATTTGTTAAATTGACTGTGTTCTTTGAATGCAGTTCTCTCAGTTTCTCATGCACTAACATCCAGAATATACCTTTTATTATCTTTACTTGTCTTTGCCTGTGCTCAATCCTGCCTGAGTGCTCTATCTACTTCTCCAGCTGTGATTATTAGTCTTAAATTGATAGTAGAACTTAAAATCTTTTTCCTTTTTTAAAATATCTTCACCCCACAAGATTAGAGACAGTCTTCCAGTACCTTATGTTTACCTTATTTTAGCATTCTTCTTATTTATTGAAATTATCTTACCTTTAATACCTTCGCTTTATATGTAGGCTCCCATAAGAGTAAAATTAGATTTTAATCACCCATGTTGCTTTAAGTACTTGGATAGGTCTAACTGATGTTTGGGTCATACCTATTATTTTCAAGCAATATCTTCTGAATCAATTTATAAGTGAACGAAAAAAGCTATTTTTTATTATAAAATATCCAAAACAGCTATTTTAAGGGACACATGGTTATAGTGTCTGCTTTGGTGTTAGCTGAGTTGCTGGTTCAAGACCATCTTTAAACAGCTAGTCACATAAGACATAGTTCTGGGGTGGTACTTGGTAAAATAGGTATTTACATTTTTACAAATTTGTACTGAAGTGAATTGATAGTATGAACCTCTAGGGAAGAGAGTGAATATTCTAGAAACTATACTCACTGATCCTATCCCAAATGAAATCAATGAAGATCAGGATCAAAGTGTGGCAAGAAATGACTTTCACAGTACCTAAAATAATATCCACAATTGGCATTTATTTCTCCTGTAACTACATTTATAAAATGTGAATGGTCAAGCACTCCTAGCCACAGTTAATAAGACCAGGAGAAAACATTTGACCTATGTGGAGAAAATGAGTTACTTTCTCTTGGAAATTCTTAATTTAAATAAAGAAATTAGAGTTCTGAGGAAATGTTAAGAGCTTGGGCAGGTTTATAATTTACTTGTGTAGACTGAGAAGAAGCACCTTATCTACAGAGGGATAGATGAGACAAGCAGGCAGCCAGGAGCAACGAGAAATGCAGGAGTCTAGTACCAAGACTCCTAGTGAGCTTCTAGCACCCAAGGTTTCATTCCTTTCATGAGGCCAACTGTAATCCAACTCTTGATTTCCTGGTGTAGGTCTGGAATTCAGCTTAATACATCAATGCAGAAGGGTTTTGTTGTTAAAACAACTGTAGTTCATTCACATTGATCGGTATCCATGCTGTATTACTTTTTAAGTGTTCTTTATGCTCTTGTCTTAGGGCTACTGGTAGCAAATTCTGATCTTTTTGATAGCCTAATCAAATATCCTCTATGGAATTATAGACAATCACCAAACAAATATTTACACACTTGTCTTGAAGTATGTAGTTTGGGAGCTGTTGAATATTCTCAAAATCATATATGGTTTTATGTATATAGAGAAAACATTTCCTTTTTTTGGATAAGCTAGTTTACATTAGTTCTGCTTGTTTTTAGAACTAAAGATACTCTGATCTACAGAACAGATAAATAATGGAATGGAGTATGTATTATCCAATTTTAGGAAGTGGAGGAGATATTTTTTCTTGTTGGGAGTCAAGAAAAAGAAAAGTATTGAGGAATATGAAATGTCAGAGCTAAGTACTGTAACTCATAGTTTGTGAGATCTGATTACTTTTTTTGTTTTGCACGTCACTGGCAAGGTCTATTTTTAACCTCATATCTGACAAAAGTGTTCATTGTTAGGACAATTCTGTCTTAATCTCAAGGTGCAAAAAAGAGTTTACAAGTCATACTGAGATTTTATTTTTATTTTTTACCTTCCCTAGCATCTAACCTACTTGCAAGACATTCCTGAATACTTTGTTAGGTATTATAATAAACTTTAGACTTGTACTAATAAAGGTATCAGAGAATTGTATACTTTAACAAGAAGCACTTAGCTATAATAGAACTAAATTTTCTGAATTGCATTTTTTTATTAGGCCCTCAAACCTGACATGAGAGATAATATAAAAAGACAAATATGTTTAGATTGTAAAATCAGAATATATATTACACTCTGCAGTGTTCATAGGGTTATTCTCCTTAAAGTACTTTGCTTTTGCGTATCCTGGGACTCTTGTAGGTATTTTTTATTTGATCTAGCTGCCAGGAAAGTAGAATTGCATGCTTCTTCAATAACTCTACAGTGTCATACAACCTGTATTTTAATCTGATAGTCTTATGTCTGTTTTCCTACCTTTATTTTTTCATAGCCCAGAAATATATTGACTTAATCCCTTTAGTTATATGCGTTTTTGTTCTCCTATAGTTTGTACAATATGCTAGAGTCCATCTATTCAAAGTGTGATCCAGGGATGCTAACATTTGCATAACTGAGCACCTGCTGGAAATGCAGAGTCTCAGGCTCCACCCCAGAACTCTTGAATCAGCATTTTTAACAAGACCCAGATGATTCTTATTCACACAAAAGTTACAGAACACTAAAGTAGAGCATTAACAATAGTCTAACATTCATTTATTTAAGTTAATCATTAGAATTATGTGTGAATTTCAACTCTGGCAATTTCAAACTAAGAATTCAAGCCAGTCCAGGAATTGTTTGAAAATTAAAATTCCTAGACTTTGACACATGAGACTGATACAGGGGTGGCAGATGAGACCCTGGAGTCTATATTTTGTTAAGTCCCCCAAGTAACTGGGAAATGAAGGATTCAGAGTTGATGGGAGAATGACAGAAAAATTCACAGTCCCAAACAATTTTAAAGTGAATCTATCCTTTATGGAAAAACCAGGTGCACTAGGGAATGCAGAAGGCATAGAAAGTGGTTGAAATGGGTAAGAAATAAGACAGAAAGAGGATGGTCTTTGTGTTATTATTGCTATACTTGCATCCTAAATGTTTGGGAACCATAGATTTAAGCTATTCATAGCAAATTAATCAGGTCTCTTTTAATCATAGCATCAATGATCCAACTCAGACTCATTTAAATGTTAAGGGATTTCACCTGTTCTGAGAATCAGGACGGCCAAAAGGTATCTTTCTCATATTGAGGTCAGCTAGATCCAGGTACCAAATGGCATCAAAACTCCATCTCATAGCCTCATTCATCTTTCTGTATTCTCAGATGACTCAGATTTACATAGCATAAATCATCAAAAATATGAAGTGCATTAGTGCTTGTGATTTACAAAGAAGAGACTTTTTTCCTCTAACACCTCTGGCAATAGTGTCTAGGACGACTGTCACTACTCCACTGTCATGCTTCTGTCTCAAATAGTTGTCCTGGCTAGGCTGAGAAAGAACTCAAATTTTCCAGATTTGGAACCGAATAGTGGTGTCAGCTCCCACCTGAGTCACATAAACTGAGGAGGAAACAACAACAACAACAAAAAAAGTGGGTGATTATCATAGTGCAAGAGGTTTGGGACAAATCCATGTATTCCAATAAATCCATGTATTTCAATTATATTAGTCAGGCTGAATTGGCCCAGTATCCTATGATACTAATAAATAAGGCTGTCTTTGAGGCATTGATTCCAAATGGACAAGTGGACATATTCCTCCTCTCAAAGTCTCTTTCACTTCTTAGTCTCTTTCGCTTTTGAAATATTGTCTATATTATTACTCCAGTGCCTTTTATCAGCAAGTTTGTTAATTTTTGAAGTGTCCAGGAGGAACTGTCTCAAGAGCTAAAGACCATAGAGTCTCATCAATTTTATTTGTCTTCATGGACAATCAGTGATAAGTTGTTGTTTGCCATCTGTGCAACTTTAAATACATACTAACCAAATATTAGTATGTTACAAGAACCTTTTGATGCATTTTTCTGGAAAATTCCCAACAGTCTAATGAATAACCAATTTAATCACAATTGCTTTGGTATAATGGGATATGTATATTTCTATAGATTTTGACAAATTGTTTTTAATTATTTTGTTTATACATACAAATTGAATTAATTTTAGTTTGAAAGTTTCCTAATGTTTAATCTGATACTATTGGTTTTACTTATATCAATATGTTTCAAAACTTAGTAAAATTTGAAAAGAAAACCAAGTAACTAAATGCTTTAAATTCCTGTCATTTAGTAAGAATACTTAATAAGCATTTGGTGAATGCCACACTCCATATTAGCCTATATTTTTGGAGTTGGGATAAAATTATCGTGATTCCTAATTACCAGTAATGAATTATTTGTAATTTGAAAAAACATCAATAAGTATTTCAAACTAGAGAGGCCATCACCTTCCCAGCTACTTCTAGCTAATGGTAATCTCTTCACACATCCCAGCACTAGGCAGCTGTATTAGGTGGACAGATTGGTGAGAAATAATGAATATAGTATTCTATTTCACTTCACAAAACCCCCAATATTCCTAAAATTTTGTTTGTGGTATCTCACCACCTGTTTGTTCTGCCTTTGGTCCTTTGAATGGTCTGTGTAGTTACTTTGTTTGTGGCTGAGACACAATACATGACACCTACAATTTAAAGGAAGAAAGGATTATTCTGGTTTATGGCTTATAGAGGCTTAGTACATGGTTGGCTTCATAGCAGGATAGCATGACAGAGAGGCTTGACAGTGACCAGAAGTAGAGAGGCCAATCAAGGCACATAGACCCTTTCAGCCCAGGCCCCAGTGCACTGCCTTCTCCAAAATCCCATTTAGTGTTACCTCTCAAATCATATTTAATTACAAACTCATCAGTGGACTAATCATCGATAAACATCATTCCCCACTATCAAATCACCTACCATAAACCCCACCTATGATTGCATGAGGCTTTGTTGGAACATCTAGATATAAACAAGAATACTAAGAATAGTCCAGTAAGTCTATACATCCATCATAGCAGAAACTCAGCAGAGACTTGACATGGAGGATCATCATGGTTTCTGAGATTCATCCAATTATATTCAGATCTGTTTCTTTTTCTTTCCTAACTGTGACCCCTGGTTAACCCATGCTTTTACACTTCACTTCTGATACTAATGCCAAACCTCCCCCTCTTTCATCATTCTAAAGGCCAGCTGGGAATGGGTTTTCAAACTTTGACTTTGTAAGCTATCTCTGAGGGAGGAATTGGTTCTAAATCAATGACCAGGGCAAGTGATCTTCCCATGTTCATCTTTCCACATTTTCATATTGGTATAGTTACTTCCATTCACCCTGTTTTTCCTTGTGTGATGATTTCAGATTACTTCTTTATAAGTGTTTTATTATTGGATAAAAATTTGGTTGGAAACTTTGCTCTCTACACTGTACTCTTCATTATAATAATGTTCTAAAGAAGCATATGAAGACAGTAAACATATTCATTAGTTTCTTTTCTTTCTTTCTTTTTTTTTTCTTTTTGAGTAGAATATATTTATTGAGAGAAATAAAGCATCTGTCTGAGAGAGAAAGACAGAAGGGGTCCCGAGTGGGTTGCCAAAGACTTTAGCTTTTCTAGGGATTTTTATAGGGTAAAAACACAAGATGAGATGGACCCAAGAGGGCGAAAACTGGGAACTCGCAAGGCAGGCAAGCGACCGGTGAGCTATGGTCAACCAATAAGTTTAATTGTTCAGGTAAAATTGACCAAACCAGGGACAAATGGGGAAGCGAGTCATGTAGCAAGTGAGCATTCTTTGCCTCTTCCTGTGGGAGGTTGGGATGGTGGCTCCTGGCTTCCTCGAGATGATTCATACCTATTTACTTGGGTGTGATTGCATTGTTTTGCCTTTTGTCTTGAGATCTGGCCTGCAGCAGGAGGTGTCTGTCTCTTCCAAGGTCACAAGCCTATAATATTTCTATCTAACTCAACTGCCTGTAACATTCCTCTTCTGAAAAAATAACCCGTGCTGCCATGAGGGGGTAATGGGCGATGACCGAACTGGTTTATTCAGGTTGAAGGGAGTCATGGTTGTTGAACGGCAGTCAGAGATACTTTACAGAGGGTCTAACTAATGACCCTCAGTAGATACCAGGCATTTTCATCTTGGGAAGGAATACAGCTTTATATCGGCAGGAGATAAAACCAAAGAAACAATTAAGTATAAGTAAGCATGGGCCAAATAATAGAATCAACAGGATTATTATGAGCACAGTTAACAAAGTTTTTTACCAAGGAGAGCTGGAATTAATTCCTATAAGGATAAAGTCCAGGGAATTTTAGAATCTGACATGTCATTGATTTGTCATCTAATAACTAATTGTATAATAAAATTAAAGGCTACATATACAATAGTCTGATGTCTTATTCTGGAGAGATAAAATATGCCTACTTGGGCTTATGGCTATTATGTGGGTATGTAGAAACTATGATATTATTAAAAGAACAGTAGAATCTGTGGATTAAATGTTAAGATTTTATAAGGGAGACTTGTCATTAGAGGGATTGGATCTGCATTTTATTTCCCTGAAAGTTGCAAACAAACTACATTTTGACAAAACTGTGATTGTTTTCCTTGAGCTTCTGGAGAAATTCAGCAGTCATTTTGATTCATTTGTTTTTATAAGTGCTTTTTTTGTTGTTGTTCTTTGTAGCAAAGTTCTGCTCCCTCAATTTTTAAGACTTCTAGAATTATTTTCATTATTTTTTCTTTCATTTAAGTAATGATTACTAAGCACTATTATTTTTTCAACATGTATAAGTCACTCAAAATTATCTTCAAATGACAAAAGAAAACTCGTAATGTTACATATTATATAACAAGGACCCTTGTGGCAGGAAAAGGGAAAAGTTCACAGGACAGGCAGGGTGGGGTGGGGATTTGACCGAGGTTTTTTATGGAAATATATAAATTATCTAGGAAAGGCAGAGTGACTGTTCTAGACAAAGAACATAACATTTTAGGAGATTTGGCATGTTCAATAGCATAGAGGCTTTTGGAATTTCAAGTGGTAAATATTTTTGTGTCATAATTTGGATTTTAATGTAAAGGCATAAAGAAACCACTAGAGAATTTTAATTAGGGAGTTGTTTTGGACAGATTAACATTATATAAAGATCACTTTGGCTGCAGTACAGAAAGTAGATTGGAAGAGAAATGTCATAGAAGCTAGTCAGAGAGTTCACTAGTGGATTCATACCAAAGAAAAGGATGAAGGCTTGTAGTAAGGAACAGGTAATGTGAATGGAGGTAAGAGACAGACTGAGGGATTATTAAGAATGGACCATCATTGGGACTTTGGTAACATGAAGTTTAAGAAAGATGTTTTCACTTTATTTCTCCTTCAACCACTCAAATATCTCCATTGATTTCTCTTCTTTTGCCACACTTTAAGCTGTGACCCAAGTGAAATCTCTAGCCCTGTGCCCTCCTTTTGTTTCTGCCCTCCCAAGTGTCATCAAGTATTCATCACAAAGGACGACACAGTGTTAATAGGACTGATCTGTCTGTCCTGTTATCTTAGTATCACCACATACATGTGCTTCCAATTCCTAAATATTACCAGGGTAAAATGGAAATCAGCTCCTCCCCATAAATGGTATTGCACTATTATTGCTTTGAAAAATCTAAAGTCTCAAATTAAAATAATTTATTATTCTCTCCATTACTCACCATATCTGTAAGTACTTAATCTTTAATTCTTTCTTTCCTTTATGGCCAAAACATTTTTCTAATATACTTTACCATGCTTTGTGATACATATTTAGAAAACAGAAGTCTTTGCTTTTTATTACCACTTCAAGACTAAGGTCAAATTTTCTAAGACTGTCAATCATACTTATTTAGATATTTGACAGTTGATTTTTTATTAGACTATTGGTGATAGTTTCAAGTATATAACACATTTACTTATTAAAAGAACATAACACAGTTATTTATACAAACTAAATCAATCATATCTTTATTTTTAGTTGTATTCTCAAAGTATTTATCATTTTTCAGCCATGACATTTAATAATTTAAATATATTTCTAAATTATCAGGTTTTTTTAACCACATAATTTGCATTACCAATGTGTTATTTGATTCCTCTGTCCCTTTTCCCCACTCAAACAAACTAGTTATGGGTGGTTTTATTTATATATCAAGTGCTATAACACCACTCCCTAATTATTAGTAAATAGAATGGTGCAATTATCTAGCACTTGTACTGACAGAATAAACAGTACTAATCTTTTTCAAAGTACAAATAAAACTGTATATAACCTTTATTTAAGTCTCATAGTGATCCAGTGAAGTGTGACTAGAGTCTACTAATTACTACTTTTGTAGAAATACTGTATCCTAAGCTACTGAATATGAAGCCAGAAAAAAGACTTCTAAAAATTATAAATAGCAATGCATATAGGAAATCACTACGGGTAGTTTTGATATCCCTATAATGATTTGAAAGACTGAGCTATCAACAGAGAATTCTTAACTACTGAAATAGAAATGAAATTAATATACCTCAAAACTTTTTTTTTGCTTCTTACCATGTAAAATACCATATTTTCATGCTAGAACTAGTGGATAAAAATTTGAAGAGGAACTAGTTATCTACATGGTGTCTCAAAGAATTCTTTAGTATTTGCAGAGAGGAATTAGTACTTGTATAATTTACGACAAAGTCAATGAGCTCCACCTTAACTAAATGATCAAAAAATAGCATCCACAATAATGGAAGAAACCCACATACCTTCCAATGGGAACAAAGAAAATCGAACATTATTTCTGTGATATTCCTGCCAAACATGCATAATCTGAACCTAATCATGAAGAAATGTCAAACAGGATCAGTCTAAGAGATGGTCAGTAGGATAGTTTTCCTATTCCTTAGAAATGTTAAGGACATGAAAGACAAAGAAAGCCTGATGAACTGTTTCACATTAAAGACATGACCAGTAACTGCAATCTGTCATCCTAGATTAGATTCCAGACTGGGAAAATATTACTAGCTGTAAAAGGCATTATTGCAACATTGAGGACATTTGAATATGAACTCTGGAATAAACAATAGCAATGAGTCATTGTTAAATTCCTCAATTTTGACTATTGTACTGTGATCATGTAAGGGAATGTTTTTGTTCTTAAGAATTGTATACCGAAGATTTTTAGGTGTGTGAAATTTAATTTCAAGTAGTACAGAAAAAGTAGAGCACAAGTAATTGAAGAATTAGGCAAAATGTAAACAAAATGGGAATTCTTGGTGTTATTTTTGAAACGTTTCTGTAAGTCTAAGCTCATATCAAAGTAAAAATTTATATGTGTATAGTATGTCCTTTTATTTATCATACTTTTTCTTTGCACTTGTAAAAAAATCACTCTTTTATTCTAAGCATTTGATAAAAAGTTTTTTCAAAACTTTATAATAGAATTTATCCAAAAATGAATGTGCATTTTAAAACAAGAAAGTAGTAGGAAAAAAAACTTTATCTTGTTTCCTCCCCAAATTTTGACCATTTCTGGTTTTGGATTCGATAGTTTCCATAATTTTAAATAATACATTAACTTCTCCTTTTTTAATGTATCAATTCAAATTCCACTTACAGACTTGCTGCTCTTATAAAGTAAGGTTTAACTTGCATATACCTTCCCTTACCCCCAACATAATCATTATGTAATTTTCTTCCAGTGGTAATTTTTGTCATTATAATGTTTTCTTAAATGTTATTTCTTTCTTATATTTCCATTACTTATTTTATGCACAGTATCTCTCCACTCTCCACTTGTGAAGTAGGGACATTTCATGCTGTGTTTCTGTCCTTGATAGAAACATATTTGTTTCCCTATTCAAGTTTTATTTGGGAACATTTACATTACATTACATAAAATTAAATTTGCACCTTGCCCACAGATTTAGCCAAAAAGTAACAAGTCAAGAAATAGTATTTGCCTCATGACTGTAATGGAGTTCTATGCAGAGCCAAGTAGTCCGCTGTGGTTGTTTTCTTACCTCCATTTCTAATGTCAAGTCTCCAGAGCTCAAGGAACACTTAGTGGATTCTCCTTTCCAACGCTGGTCCAGTAACTCAAAATTGTACCACATTCAATGTTTCATATTAATATTTTTCCTTTCAATTTATTTTTATCTCCAAATTGCGTTTGTGTGTGGATATGGATATGTGTGTATGGTGAGTGAATGAGCATGTAGTTTGTGTTTGGAAAATTGGGGAAAACAGTATAATTCTAATATTTTAACACATTCTAATTCATTGATTTCTTGGAATTCATTTTTTAAGGACACTGGCTGCTAACTTAATTTTCTGTTTTGCATTTTCTAGTGTTTTTCTTTGCACTTTGGAATTTCAAACTAATTTTAAATACTTTCTCTGTTCAACCATGTTTTCTTTTGTGTGTCACTGACCCCTTCTTCCCTCAAAGTTATCTTTCCAGAAGTCTCCCATCCAGTTGATCCTGTGTGGATTGATTTTCTTTAGATCACACAGAGATATCTTTATCCCATTTCCCTTTACGGCTTTTACTGATCCATGGATCCTAAATCTTTCTGTCTTTCTAAAAAATTTCCGTACTCTATTTGTTGATAAATATTTTCAAGTGACTTCCCAGGTAAGGATCTCTCTTTGGCAAATTTTCTGTGTCATTGCAAGTATTAAAATGTCGTTCCTTGCTAAATTTACTGATAGTATTGTGAAAATGTGAAAATAGTTACTTTCAAAACTTTGAACTCAATTATCTATGAATCAGTGTTGGTAAGGAGAAATTTATGTCACAGTGATTGTCACTCTTTGAAAGGGACCAATTTTTATTATTTTTTTACTTCACTGGAGACTTTTAAAATCTTTATCTTTAATGTTTGTGGTGGTAATCCAGTGTGTGTAACTTCTGTTATTTACTTTTCTTTATATTTAGTAAGTGATTTGAATCAAAGAACTGCGATTTCTTTATTTTGACTTGAATCTTGAAACTCTTGATCTGATTTTTCTTTGTCTCATATATTCTCTTTCTCTTTCTCTCTCTACTATGATGTAGGGAATTGTCTTATTTTATTTTTCTCTTGTTTTGACTTTCTTTTAAAATTTTAACTAGTATGTTTTTAAGTGATAGGGGTCTGTATTCTTTTTAATTCTTCTTCACAGTATGTTGTCTTACTTTTAAATTGCAAAGTTTTTTCAAACCTTTCTAACGATATGAATTAGTTTTTGTTTAAACTGGCTCTGCCTTACATCTCGTTATTTCTTCCAAGGTGAAATATTTCTGTTTGCTCTGCTTGCTATGTGGCCTACTATGTTTTTCTTCAGCTATATGGCAATTCTTGATTGGCTATCAGATTCCAGAATACAGCAAAAGATGAGTGGACTGTAAGTATGTGTACGTGGCTCAATGGATAGAAAGTCAGCTTCTCTATCAGGAAACTACACCTGCCTAAACATCAGCAGCAACAGTGAGCTTCTGACCATCTAGCCATTCTTTAAACCCTTGTCTCTCCCCATGCTGCTGAATTGGGATGACTATCTGAATATCAGATATTTTAGTACTGTGAGGAAATAAGAAGACAGAGTGAAAGTCACATACTGATGTTCAAACTGACAATTCAATTATTGGTTCACTTAATCTGCAATTTTATATTGATAGCCTAGAAATTATTTGAACATTCTGGGATGTATTCAGGGTGCTAAAGAATATAGGAAAAAGCAAAATAATGAACTCTGTGATCTTAGGAAAGTAATTTTGTATTGCAAGAGAAAAACTGAACAAATGGAAACATAAAAACAGTAATGCTGGGTAATATGAAGATAATAAAGTCAAGTAGAATAGATCAGAATGATGGATTTGGAGACAGGGAGGGGCAGTCTTTGTTTAAGTGAACTGAATCAGCAATACCTTTTTTTGAGAGTGGCATTTGATCAGATTTGAACAAAATATTAAAGCAAAATATGTTGCAAGCAAAAGGATCAAGAATGCAAAGCAAGATGGAATTTTTTTCTAAAGGAATTCTAGATGTGTTTCATTCTTGTCTTGGAGACTCAATTTAAAAACCTGCTAACTTGCTACAGAGTAGCAGGACCTTCTGAACATATTGTAGAAAGTGGCCATTACCTTTCAGCTTCATGAAATATCCTTTATCTACTTGCTTTGTTTCAGAAATGTGTTGATATTTTCGAATTTATTAACAATCCCACTCTTGTTGTTTTCATTGCTATTAAAGTGTATCTCACAAATATGTTCATTCAAATTGCTATCTTCGACTAAAAACACAAAACCTAAAAGAATTTCCTTTTGAAAAATTCTTTTATACCTTCTTTAAAGCAATTGCAATACAAACCAAAAAGAAATAACTTTTTTCATAGAGGCTGTAAACAAACCCAAGGACATTAGAGGGTTTTGATAAATGATTTCAAGATGAAGATCTTTGTGTTACTATGCTATCCTTCACATCAAAGGAAAATAACAACAGAGAAAGTTAGCATACATAATGAACAATGATTCATATGTCCAGCTAGAAAGCAAAAAAAAGAATGTTCAAAAAAGAAGAAATGCAATTTGAATGGTACATTCCTAATGAAATTAGTCAATTGCAGTGTTTCCCTTTATACCACCATGGTTAAATAATCAGTAAATATGGTATTTATTAATCAAAGCAAATATATTTACATTCTAAAAATATAAAAACTCATTAAACTATTTTTCTTTCTGAGGAAGTAGTCAAAGGACGGTCAAATTAAACTGAAAATCAAAATATAAAAAGAAAAAACATTATATCTAAATATGGAATTCTGATTATATAATCTATAAAAATTGTTTTTCTCTGTCAGAGAAATAAGCAATGGTTCTCAGGGATCATATTTTTCAACCAGAAGACAACTAGAGTCTTTAAATTCCTTCTGACATTCACCCTTAACTAAAGTTTCAGTACTTTACACAAGGTGATGCAGAATCAGTAAAAGAACAGAAATACGAACTGGGCCATCAGACTGTAGGTATTGTTTCTTGTAACCTTATATATTTATTAAATATTTCTTGACAACATCTGGCAAAGTTACATACTGTTTCCCTAGCACTGCAGAGACAGACAGTGATGGAACCTTCAGCAAGGGCTGCATTATGCAAAACTGACGTGTATTCAGAAATAACGAGGCTCTCCAAAGAAACACTGAATGTAAACATCTTGAAAAGGGCGTTTTCCATTTTCTCCCAGGCCACAGACAACTGACTCTGTGTGCATATAAACACATGGAGACTTGAAATTGAGGCAGTGTAAGATAATTGAGGATGGTTTTACAATAGCTTAGATGAGCATTCTGCTTCAGTTTATGATGGTTGGTAGTTTGACCACTGGCCACACTCTAATAACCTGCTTCTCCCTTTACTTACATTAAAAGTTCATTGATAACTTTCATTTTTACTTGCCTTTCTTGAAATAGCACTAATTTATCCAGGCAACAAATATTTATTAAGCTATTACTATGTACATTGTGCTGAGGGGTGTGAATACAGTAATAAAGAAGATTCAAATCAGTCTCTCTTTTTGGTATTTTTGAGCAGGGGTCTTGTTCTCATGAAGTCTATGAATGTACTGCTGGAGACAGACACAAATCTAGTAATTATAGAATTAAATACATGAATATGATAGTAGTTGCTGTCATTAAAAAGAGGTAGTACAACCCATAAAAGTGTGTAATAGGAAGATTTTACAATTCCTGGTTTGGAAGGTCGAGAGTGACTGGGAAGTTCTTAAAAAGTAGAGATATTTGAGAAGAAACAGAACAAACAAAGCAAAAGGCCGTAGGCAGCAGTGGGCTTAGGCTGAGAGAACAGTTCATACCATGGCAGCAAAGAGCATGGCATTTTCCACAAAGGGGAAGAAAAGCCATGGCAGCTGGAGTTAGACATCATGGGGTTTGGGGTAGGCAGGGAGGAGCTCAGTGTGTGTAGCAACATAAGCCTTCACAAGTGAGCAGGAAACAGCCTGCTGAAGACTGAGCACGGGTTTGTGGTCTTTATCCTAAGAGCAGTGGGAAGACTGGAGGACTTAAGAATATGAGTGACTTGAAACTTACATTTTGTGAAGGAAACACTTGTCTTTATCTGAGAGATAAATTGAGCTGCAGGGAGCAAGAGCTGTAGAGATCAGTTAGGGGATTATTTTTTTTTTGAAAAGAATACAACCAAACAAAATAAAACAGAGAAGAGTCAATCACAACAAAACAATGAACATGGTACATGACTTTTAAACAGGGTAAAAGGCAATCAATAATGGCTACCATAATGCCTCTTGTTATCTGCAATATAACTGCCCATACCATCAGGGATAAATAAAATCAAACAAAATGGACAAAATAAAACCAGTAAAAACAAAACAAAACAAAACAAAACAAAACAAAACAAAACAAAGCAAAACAATGTAAGCAATACAGAACTTCAAGATACTAGCAAAACAGCAGTGGCTACCATAATGCTTCTTGTTATCTTCAGAATAGTTGCCTACATCTTCACACATAATATAATCAAACAACACAGAATAAAGTAAAACCAATCAAAACAAAACAATGAAAGTAATACAGGGTTTTGAAACAAGATAATCGGAAATCCTCAATGGCTGCAATTATATATTTTGTTATCTTTGAAATAGCTGTCCATGCCATTGAGTATAATAAAATCAAACAAATCAGAATAAAACGAAACTAATCAGAAAAATGAAGACAATATGAGTTTCAAATCATGATAATAGATTAACAGTGGTCACTTCCTTTCCTTTTCAGATAATTCCTTCCCTTTGACTTTCCCAATATGTATTGTGCATTTTGGATTCCACTAAATCCTTTCATTTGTTACACTAGGGAGGCAACACCCATGTGACTGTGAACCATTTCATTCATGAGCATGATCTCAAGTTGCCTCCATCCACCTACAAGAGCCTTGAGGTTATCTTCCTTTATAGCTGAGTAGGTTTCCACCACATAAAATGTCATGTCTTTCTTATCCATTCTGCAGTTGATGGTAAGTTACCCCTACTTTTTTTTCTGGCTCCCTGTCACATAGGGCATTGTTCTCTCTCCTTTTACTTTCAGTCTATGAATTTTCTTTCAAGTTAAATGTATTTCTTGTATAGAGCGTATTGATGGATCCTGTCTCCTGATCCACTCTGCCTGTGTTTCTTTCTATTGGTACATTGAGGCCATCTACATTAATAGTTATGGCCCTCTTGCACTGCGTTGTCTCTGCCATGCTATTTTCCTGCCATTGGCTCCCTATTTTTCCTCTCCATTCAATCGACTGGCCCCACTTGATGGTCTCTCTTTGCCATTGTTCCTGAGAATTTGGTCCTTTTTAATCCTTCTCTAGAATGTCCTTTAGTATTCTTTATAGCATTGGTTTGGTGGTCATGAATTCCTTGAGTTGTTCTTTGTCATGGAAGTATCTTGTTTCTCCATTGATTTTGAAAGAAAGATTTGCAGGGTACACCAGTCTGGTTTGGAAGTTGTTTTCTTTCAGGACTTACAATACTTCACTCCAGCCTCTTCTTGACTTGATGGTTTCTGTTGAGACATCTGCCTTTATTCTGATGGGTTTTCCTTTATAGTTGGTTTGTTTTTCTCTAACAGCTTTTAATATTCTGATCTTGTGTTGAATTTCTGGGATCTTGGTTATTACATGTCTGGGTGTAGATTTGTTTTGGTTATGGCTAGCTGGAGTTCTATATGCCTCACTTATTTGAATATTACTTCCTTTTCCCATGCTTGGGAAGTTCTCAGAAATTATTTCTGTAAATAGAGTCCTGATGTCTTTTGTCTTGACCCCTGCTTCTTCATTCACATTTTTAAGTCTTAAGTTATGTTTCTTTGAGTTGTCTTGCAGCTGTTGAATTGTTACTAATTGTGATTCCTTGTTATTTTTAAGAGATCTTTCCTTTTGTGATCACAAGCTGCAAACCTGTCTTCGAGGTTTGAAAGTCTATCTTCAGTTTCTTTCAAGTGGTTTTGCCAGCTTTCAATGTAGTTTTTAATTTCCTGGATATCTCTGAATCTGTTTTATGCATTCTAAATCTCTCTTATGTTGTTCTTTCATGGTTTCCCTCATTTTCCTATGCTCCTCTATTTTTTTTATCTGTGCCTTCTTTAGAGGTGCTTAGTAATTCTTTTATTATGGTTTTCATTTCTTCTTTTACCTGGGATAGTATTTCTGTTCTAATTTCTTTTATAGCCTCATGAAGTTGTCTCTTTACTTCAGTTGACATCACTTCAGACATTTCAGGTATGCTACTCCTGATCTCTTCTGTGTTTACCTCTCCTGGACTTGCACTGCTTGGGTTTGATGCCAGAGATTGCCTTTTCCTTCTTTGTCTTGACATATTCCTGGTTTCTTCCATATACGTGGGTTGTGGAGTCCCAGGCACTTCTGGCATTGGCTACAATTTCTCTGAAGCAAGACTGTTTGGTTTTTCTAGCCAGTGCTGGCTACAGGTATCTGACGTTAGGCCGCCATGCTTCTGCACTGAGCTGGGTACTGGCCCACAAGGGCCCTTGGAGTTTGCATGGGAGATGAGCTGGCCAGGGCCTGGGGATCTAAGCCAGTTAGGAACCTATGCGATGTTGTCTGTAACACGCATATCCGCTACTCTCTTCCACCACTGCACCTCCCTGCAGAAACCTCTGGGGTTGCCAGCAGCCACCACCACCGGGATCATGTGTCCCCAAGGCTCAACAGCTCCTCTCACAGGGTGAGTCCTGCTCCAGGCTCAGGCGCCACCAGCTACCACCTTCTTTAAGTTTTTCTTTTTACTCTCTCTGTGGGCTTCAATTCACATTTTAGATTCTTCCTGGCTCCAGGGGACCCACTTCCTTCCTTCTTGTTTGCCCCATGATGCTACATTCCAGCATTTGAACTGTTTCTCTCAGAGAGTGTTTACTCTGCTGCTTATTGTTCTGCCATCTTTCCAGAAGTCTCCAGGGGATTATTTCTGAGTGTGATGATACAAGCAATGTAAGAAAGGACATACAATTCCCTGGGAAATATTTTAGCAGATTTTTCAATATTGCAAGATTAAGTATTTTAATAATGAGAAAATCAAATACTTGAAAAGAAATGGCAAGCTATCTACCGTGCATTAGTTATTCATTTGTATACTCACATGTTTATCTACTGGCCTTTTTGTTTTGATATTTTAAAATTCTGTGCTGACATACTTTCCATTTTTAGAATGTTCATTCATTCTCCAGGCCTAGGGCCTTTGAACAACTGATGCATCCTCTTTAAGAAAACACTCTTTCTTGTCATTTCTTGTGACCACTTTTTATTCCATGTGCTGTACTTAGTTTAGCTTTCTCTAGGAATCTTTCATTAATCACTAAAATGCGGAATAGTTACCTAAATGGTGGTTCCCCATGCACCAGAGTATCCATGACAATTGATTGAGTATTCACAATTCCTCACTCATTGTTTCTCTCTCAACTCCAAGTCCCTTGAAGTTGGGAATGGACCCATAATATCGCCATTTCACATGAGATATTAAAGTGGCTGG
This sequence comes from Cuniculus paca, assembly GCA_004365215.1. Lineage (NCBI taxonomy): Eukaryota > Metazoa > Chordata > Mammalia > Rodentia > Cuniculidae > Cuniculus > Cuniculus paca. The sequence continues at coordinate 26,060 of RJWT010004445.1, forward strand.
CACATCATAAGATCTGAAAAAGTACCTACTAAATAAATGAACTAACATACAATTTAACAAGACTAAGTTCTCATGTATCATCAAATTACTGACCTATGTTTTTAAGTTGACGATGTGTGCTTGGTATTTGTGCTATGTTATTTGAGAGGGTGCATGTGGTTATTTCAGTTTGGGGTTCGCTTTGCTAGTGCTTGTCTATCATGCCTCTGTTTAGATCAATGTTCTAGAATGTGGTTTGTATGGACATGCAGTTAATTGATGAGGATATTTAATTTTATGTCTAAAAATTTATGCACCATGTTAACTTATATGGAGAAAATATACCTTTAATTTTGACACACTGGAGATGTGGCTATGCTGTGGATACTTTGTAGCAGTTGATGATTGTGCTAAGAGTTGATATTTAGCTACAGAGCCCCTAGGGCAGCCCTGTAGTTGAGTAGAGCAGATTTCATTCAAATGAATTTCTTCTTAAAATATGAACAGCCAGAATTTTTATTTGCCATAGAGAACACAAGAATAATACTGAATAAATATGGATAGATATTTATCATGAGAGAAATATACTATGATATTTACACTAGTCATTAAAGCGCATTCTGGGGAAAACCATGACCAACATCAGGATATCATTAATTCTAAGGATAGTCTGATTGTGATGCCCCAATTTCTTTTTTCAAATGCCAGGAAAAACTCAGTGGCAGTCTGCTGCTGTATTTGTACAGTTATAATTAAATATATATATGCTGATATTATTTTATTTTTCATTAATTTCTTTAGCTTTTATCACAAAAATACATAGAAACAAACAATTATTTTTGAAAAGGTACAGCTTTATCTTTGAGCAATTTGTCTGATTAACTCAGTATAATCAGTTCCAGAGCAGTGTGGTGCGGACTGAAAGGAGTAAAGGAGAAGGTGAGAAACTGATGAGATCAAAAGAGGAGAAAGGTCAGGGTCTCGTACAGGGATACAAAAAAACTAAATGCTGGCAATTCTCCCCTCCCACAGGAAATAAAAGTCTTGCCTCACTTCCAGATATATCTAACATTCCAACAGGGGAAAAAACTCTGAAATATTCCAGCTTCTTGAAATACACAAGAGTGAAAATCCCAAAATGTACAAAACTGGCTCCATGATCTTTCCTCTAGCTTGAATTTGCTTTTTCTAGACTTTCATGAATGAAAGCAGAATTAATGAGTCCTTTATGTCTAGCTCCTGCTGCTCAGTGTAATGTTTTGGAGGGAAAGTATGATTTCCTTTTTTCGATGACATTGGTAATTTGTGTCTAACTCCTCTATTTTGATTTGTTTCAAAAGATTTGTCTGTGGAGAGGTTTCTTCTTTCATTGATTTTCATGTTGTTTTGCCTTTGTTATTTCCTTTATTATATGTAATTTGACTTAATTATCTCTTCCAAACTTCTTAAAGTAGATTCCAGATGACTGAAGTAAAATATTTCTTCTGTTCTAGTATGAGCATTTAAAGCCTTAAATTTCTCTCCACTATTTTGATAATATCTTATAATTTTGATTTGGGAACTTTTCATGTTAGTCTAAAACATAACTATAAAAATAAAATATAACTAAGATTTCTTATTATTAGTGTTCAAAGGTCACATCTTTTTTTTCTACCTTAGTTTTTTTTCTACCATACTTTCTACCTATGTTTACTTATATCTAGAATGATTATAGACATTGTTATCTCCCTTCATTGGAATGTTTATCTAGAACTGATGTATAATTAATTATTCAGTTAAGTTTAAATCTACCTTTTTATTTGTTTTTTGATTGTTTCATTTCCTAACTTCAGAATAAAATTTTATTCTATTTTTTAATCCACTACCAGATTACCAACTACACATTTTTATTTAACTTTTTAAGTGTTTTCTGTATGTTTTACAAGGTGTATCTTTAACTTATTACAGGGAGGCAATATTTTAAATTTCATTTTAGAGATATAGAAACTAGAGATATAGAAGACTTCATACATTTCCCCAAGTTATACAGCTTGTAAGAGGTAAAGAAAGTGTTGGAAGGAAAGCCAAATAATTTATTCTAGATATGATAGTTTCTGTGTAGAAGAATAACATGTGTCAACAGGTAGCAACAAAATATACCATAAAGATACTGAACAGACTACCTTCCAAATTACACTAGTGGGGAATAGGATATTTACAAATAAAAAGATAAGTCCTAGAAAAGTTGGTAGCAGGGGGAAAAAAGTAAATAATTACATTAAATATTTTCCAATTTATTTCCACAAGCATTGTGGACCATGAAATGAATTGAGGTTAATTTAATTTGTATAGCCAAACGTTCTAGTAAGAATTAATTTTGACAATTATGTACATAATATACATTCATTTATGCATATAGATCCATAAATATTTATGTATTGTGGTCTTTTTACAATTCTACTTTATGAATTATGAACATGTTGATATCATCATGAAATACTTCACTGTAGTAAAATTCTTCAGTTCACTATTATGTTTATTAGTATTATGAATACTTAATCCATACAAGATACTACATTAGAAACTGAGAATTAATATAAAGAAGCAGTTGTACATTTTTTCTATTCACACTGTATTTGACTTAGCATACTTTTATAATTCTTAAAAATAACATGGGAAAGGACAGCTGTATTATGAACATGGAAGCAGAGGCTAACCACCTACATAGAAAACATTTTTAGCACCTCATTTATCTTATGTAGAAGTTGGTTTGCTGCAGGAAAAAGAAATAGATGGGAAGAAATACATGCCTTGTTCAGGTCTCTTATTCCCTCCTTTGCTCTGGTTTGACTTCATTACCAATCTTCCCACAGCTTTTCCTGGTATGTTCTCTCTCCTCCGACTCAACTTGTTCACAATCATTAGCTTCACTTTGTGAATATTTTTGCCTATTTCCTTATCCACTGATAAATAACAAGCTCCCTAGCACAACATTAAGATTTCATGGGCTGATTCTTAGTTTTCTTTCCAGGCTTGGCCCTGTTCTCTAACTTACATCAATATAGTCAGTGTAAATCTGATGATTTTTGTCATTCTAAAAATGTACATTCTGTATTCCTGCAGTCTAGACTTCTTTTTAAAAACAATTTATTAGTACATGTTTGCAGTTCATGCAGTTTACAGTCATCTTGAGGAGTGGGTGCATATACATGCTACAGTTTGTTTCTTTTTTTAATCCCCTTCCCTCCCTCCTCCTCTAATTCCCCTATCCCATTTTTCATTCTTGTTGATATTATTAATCTTAGCTCATGTTTTGGCACGTAACATTTACATTCATTGAGGTTATTAGGTCCCTGTACATGGAGCATCTTTATTTAATTTATTTTCCCTCCCCTGCTTCCTCACCTACTGCCCTGTTTCCTTGGACCAGTTCCCTATGGCAAGACATGCATTCCTTTGTCCCCTTTATCCATCCTTTATCGTTCTCTGTTTGTTCTTAGCCTCACTTAAATGTGAGACACAATACAATATTTAAGCTTATGGGTCTGGCTTATCTCACTCAACATTATATTTTCCAGGTGCATCCATTTTCCTACAAATGTGTCAAATTTGTCATTCTTTACAGCCTAGTAGTGTACCATTATGTAAAGATACCATGTTATCTTTTCTTTCCAGCTTTATTGAGGTAACATGTGGCAAATAAAATTATAGGTATTTAAGGTGTATGATGTGATGTTTTGATGTACATATGCAACGTGAAATGATTACTACAAACTAATTTGTGCATACGAATCCTCACATATCTAGGACTTCTTTGAACGTGGTGAGAACACTCATGATTGACTCTTACCAAATCTTACATATATAGTGCTGTATTATTACCATCAGTCATGTTTCTGTGAGCAGCTCCAGAACTTACTTAGCTGAACTTCATGTCCTCTGACAACATTTTTGCCTCCACTTTGCCTTAGGCCCAGGAAACCACTGCTCTCTTCTCTGCTTTTATTTTGCAATGTTTTTACATCCAAGACATAAGTGATGTCATAAAGTATTTGTCATTTCATGCCTGCCTTGTAAGTGTAATCTCTAGTTTCATTCATGCCGTTGTAAATGACATTTCTTTTTGGTGGGTGAATAATAACCTCGTGTGTGTGTGTGTGTGTGTGTGTGTTTCACATTTCTTTACCCATTCCTCACCTGACCCTCAGAGTTTCTCCCTATCTTTGCATTGTGGATGATGCTACGGTGAGCATGTAAGGGTCAACAATGCTTCACAATCTTGTTTTCATTCCACTTGAAGATATGCCTAGTATTGGGATTGCTGCATCATATGGTCCTTCTATTTTTAGCTTTTTTTTTTCTTTTTGAGAAACCTCACTATTGTTCTACAAAAAAATTATTGCCCAGTACAAACTCAAGATTTTTTCCTCTGATTCTTTCTACTAATTATAAAGTTTCACTTTTCACATTTAAGGTTACTTTTGTATTTTGTAAGATTACAGTACAATTTCATTCTTTTGCAAGTGGATATCCAGTTTTCCTACTACCATTTATTGAAGAGAATATCCTTTCTCCATTTTGTGATTTTGAGAAACTTTCCAAAGGTCAGTTAACCATATATATGTGGATTTAATTCTGGGATGTCTACTCTGTTCTGTTAATGTTTTGATTACTGGAGATATATATTTTAAAATCAAGAAGTATGATGCCTTCAAATTTGTTCTTCTATTACTTTGCTTATTTGGAATCTTTTGTGGATCCATACAAACCGTAAGATTTTTATTTCTATTCTTATAAAAATGTGGTTTTAATTTTGATAGCGATTGTATATACATCATTTTGGGTACTATGGGCATGACAGCGATATTAATTCTTCAGTTTCTGAACCCAGGATGTCTATTTATTTTTTATATTACTTAATTTTCTTCATTATTGTTTTATAATTTTAAGTGAATAACTGGTTAAGGTTTACAGTTAGACATCCCTCTAGAGATTCATGCACTCCTAGGTGGGGCTCATGGAAGACGTTTAAATTATGCCTGTGCTATAGCTAGCGGGCTTTGTGTTAGGAGGTGGGCCCTGGCTGGAGGTGGGTCCTTGGCATCATGACCCTGAAGAGTGTATCTCCTTTCTAGCTCCTCCCTTCTTGCTCTGCTTTCTGGCTGCCACTTCCTGAGCAGGACTTTTCTGCCCTGGCTATTCTGCTCCGTGGTTTCTCTGTTTAAGCCTGCTGAATGAAACTTCTGAACTATGAGCAAAAATAAATTTCTTCCCCTTGAAATTCCAAGTGTCAGATATCTTGTTTCTGGTGATGAGGAAAGTGACTAAGACACAAGTCTTTTGTCTCCTTGGTTATTATTCAGTCTTATAGTTATTAGCACATATCAAATATACAAAGTAATGGGTTTCATTGTAAGATTTACACATATGTATACAATTTTCTTTAATAAAATTCATCCTCCCTCTTATAATTTCTTAGTAGCCACCCCTACCCCAGACTCCTGTCCTCTTCTGGCATGTCATATTTTTTTCTCGACCACACATATGAGAGAAAACATGGTATTTGTCTTTCTGAGTCTGGCTTATACTACTTAAATATATATTTGTATATATAGTATTTTTATATTATATTATATATTATATTTATGTATATAATATTTTATTTATCTGTTGTTGAAGACCTAGGTTAGTACCAAATTTTGGCTATTGCAAATGATACCATGATAAACATGGATATTCAGGCATCACTGTTTTATGCTACTGTGATTCCTTTGGGTGTATATATAAGAATGGTATACTTGGATAATATGGTAGTTCTATATTTAGGAATATTCATAGTGGCTTTGCCAATTTACATTCCCACCAGCACTATACAAGGGTTACTTTTTTCTGTATCATCACCAGCATGTATTTTTTAGTGTTTTGTTTTCTTGATAATAGCCATTATAGCTGAAATCCCAAAGTAATTCTGGTTTGCATTTCACTAACGACTAAAGATGTCGGACACATTTATTTCACTCACCTCGGAGTAGCAGCTGTGCTAAGAAGTTACCACTTCCAGGATGTCTTAAAGTTCTCTTTTTCTCTTTTCATTGCTTAGTTCATAACTTTATATGTACTTAATGATTCTTTATGTTAAATTATCTTTATTTGAGTACCTGTGATGGTTAAACTTTATTGTCCACTTGATTGACTTGGAAGTTGCACAAGGGATTAGTAAACATACTCATGGGTGCCTCTGCACGGGTCATTGAGGCATGACCTTGAGTATTATATCTGGTTCCTGATCCTTCCTCTTTGGTTGTACTGCTTCCTGTTCTGCCTACTGGCCACCATGAATGAGCAGCTTTGTTTTACCATCCCCTTCCACCGTGTTGGAGCCAGTTTATCGTGGACTAAATCTTCTGAAGACATGAGCCAAATAAACCTTTTCCTTCTTTAAATTCTGAATGTAGGGTAGTTATTCTCAGCAATGGAAAAGCTAATACAGTACCTAATGGGGTTTGTATCTCCTGACTGAACCTTAATTGATATTTGTGGGAAACATATCAAATGCAAAAAGACTTCCTGCAGAAAATGAAGAATCGAAAAGTCAAAAAAGTTATTTTTCCCAGAATCAACTCAACAAATTGAGATTCGACATTGTCAACTAAAATTTTAAACTTCTCTGCAGAAAAGTATTTCTGCAGTCACTAATGATTCCCAGTTTTCAAGGATAAATCCAGTTTTGTGATTTGGAGGTACAAGCTCAAGGCAATCTTATAGAAGCAGGATGATCATATATTAAATGCTGACAGGGCTTCCCAGAAGTTCTCCTCTAGGCTATTTGTGGAGTCTGAGTCCAGGCATTAGTCTGGAGAAGAGTTAAAGTTAGAGATATTGTGGAAATAGATTAGTAAACCAAGAAATAGAAATGCTTTTTTTTTCTTCTATGTTCACAAGAGGATCATGCTTAATGTGTTCATATTAGTTATCAAATGTTAAAAGTAAAATTTTTAAGAAATTAAATTTTTTTGATTTATCAAAGGACTTTTTTATTACATATATATTTCTGTGGTCATTAGTTTTATAAAGTCTGTGAGAAAACTACCTCAACTTTCAAATAAATGTCTTTTTTGATATAAAATAAATGAGACTCAATAAAAACTAGGTTTCATACTCATCTTTTGACATGGAATTTATTTCTATATGTGAGGTATGCTTTCATACATTAATATCTTAGATTCATCTCAGTTTAATGATATTTATGTCTGTGTTATATAATACAGATTTATAGGCATAATTTTTTAAAAGCCAATTATTTTTAAAACATCCAGGCGGCATTAATATTCAA
>RJWT010004446.1:0-21775 GCA_004365215.1 Cuniculus paca
TATTTCCTAATTTCCACTGTGATTTCTTTTTTCTCATTTTCATTGAAAATGTTTTGGAACTTTATAAATGTGGTGGTTACACAACATTGAATATACAATACTTCCACAGAATTATTCACTTTTAAATAGTTAATTTTATGTTATTTCTTATTTTTAAGTGGATTATTTTAGGTTATGTTTGAGTTTTGCTTCAAAGACCTCATTTTTTTAGGAAGTACAATACTCTGTTTCTTAGCATGTGGGCATTTTGTTATTAATTTCTAGCTTCTTTACAACTATAGTTTGAGAACATAGTCTGCATGATGATAGAATTTTAAATTTTACTGTGACCTTTATGATACATGTTCTGCGTAATTTTTTTTTGTACCGGGAATTGAACTCAGGACCTTATACTTGCCAGGCAGGTGCTGTGCTGCTGAGCGTCACCCCTGGCCCTCTCTGTGCATTTGAAAAGATTGTGATTCTCTAATATTTTGGGGTGTATATGTGTGTGTGTGTGTGTGTGAGAGAGAGAGAGAGAGAAAGAGAGAGAGAGAAACATAGGTAGAGAAAGGGAGGGAGGGAGAGGGAATAACTTTGTTCAGCTCTTTATGTCTTTTTTTAAATCTATTTATTCTATTACTTAGAAAGTAGTATTTTTTTTTAAATTCCAGCATGATCACAGTTAGTCATTATTTTAGTTGTATCAAATTTTATTTTGTGTATTTTGAGGCTATGTTATTAAGAGCATACAAACATAGGGTTATTAGACCTTCCTAATGGATAGACTTTATTATTTAGTACTGTCTCTTTTTAGCTCAAGACAGGTTTGTTGCATTAAAATTTGCTTCTCTTATGTTGATATAGCTATACCAGCTTTCTTGTTCTTTTAATTCCACTCTCTTTCTATGCCCTTTTATTTAGGACTTCTCTGTGGTAAGCAACATATTGTTGGGCTTTGGATTTGATTTTACCCTACTTAAGATAAGAAGTTATGCATTTCTTACAGAAGACATAAGACTCGTGGGTGATAAACAAAAGCTGAGCCATTCACAGCACAGCCACATGAGCATCACTATGTGTATTTACATCAGTACCTCCTGTGCCCCAAGACTCACAGAAGTAGCAGGCCTAGATGGATCCTTGCACATTCAGTGAGTGGTGAGAAACATTAGGGAATCCCCCCTTTTCATAGCAAGCACCAAACAAGACTGCTCTTTGCCCTTGAGAGAGTCACTACATCATTCCTTGGTTTCTTGCAGTAATCTCAGTCCTCTTGAGAACTGGCTGGAGTAAGGGCAGCCTCATGAGAGTCCATGAGAGCCCATGAGAACTGTGAGCTTAACTATTTCTCTGTAATTGTGTCATTTTTTTACTTCCTATATTTCGAGAGTGTGTTATTGCATTTGGAAAACAGACATTTTATCATTGGGAAATGTCCACTGTAGCTCTACTTATTGCCTTAAAGTCTACCTAGTTGTGCATTTGTGTAACTACCCTCACTTTCTTTCAGTTAGATATTTATTTTAATGGCATACCTTTTCTTGTCCTATTGCTTGGACATTCTATGTCCTTATATTTAAGATTTTTCTTTTGTAAAAATCATGTAAGATTAGACCAATGATGTTTGTCTTTTAATTACAGTAGATCATTTTAATTGTATGTACTTTAAAACTTTTATCTTCGCCTTTGATATTTATCAGTTTGTGCAGATGTGCCTTGGTTTTCAGCACTGGTGTACTTACTGTTGGCAATTTTAGTCAGAGTCTATTTCAGCTCTATAATTTGTATTCTATTCTCTCTTAATAAATTCTAATTCTTTGGTGAAATCTCCACCTTCTCATCTATTTTCTTGAGCATATTGCTTATTTTAATATGTCTGATACTGGATCACCTGCCACTGTTTCTGTTTAGCAGTTTTTTCTTTAAACCCTGTTTCTTGTTACATCTGGCAGTTATTTAATGAATGATGGCCATTGTATTTGGAACATTGGAAATGTCTGCATGATGTTTTCTGCTTCTGAAGAGGACTGACCTACTATGCAAGCCACCGGAATCATATCACCTCAGTCTGGCTGGGCTCACTGTGACCTGGGGCTGCTTTGCTACCTTAGGAAAGAAGGTCACTACAGCTTTACTTACACTGATCCCTAATATGTCACCCTCTAGAGGTCCCAGCTGAAGGCATGGCATATTTCTGAGGACTAGTCCACTTTGGCAAGTTCTAAACTCAGTTATCTCTTAATAGATGAAACTGCCAAAAAGTTTGTTTTACTTTTTCATCCACTCTTTTGTCTCATGCAATTTAACCAGTAAGTACCTTGAAGAAAACTGATGCTGACGTTGGGCTCCTAATTTTGCACCCCTTCTCTCTTGTGTTTTGATTCTACAAATTCTAATTGTCTCAACAGCTTCAAGCCTCCCTCATAGTACCTAAAGTTGTTGGTATCTCAGCTGTTTACTCAACTCCAAGATTTGTCAACAGCTCTTAGAGTAAAGTACTGTGCAGAGTTGGGGTCCCTGAATAATCACCTTAAGAAGTGTTCCTTATCACCAGTTCTGGCAGGTTGCTGGTGTGTTCCAGATTGTTTTCTTTAATTTTATCATTTTTTAAAAGTTTGTCTTGGTAACATTGTGGGTCAGGCTAATTCATCCCGACTAGACTGAAGTACACTTGAAACACGCTAATTTACTGTTTTATTGTGCCTGTTTTTGTAATGTCCCATTGTCTTTATTGAACTGTCTCTGAAGAGTCGCCCTTCATCACCAGCCTGGTCAGACCCACCTCATGCTAGTAGCACTTGGCTCTTCTCTTTGCCCGGCAACTCTGGGCTCACTTCAGTTGCAGCCCTAAGCTCTGATCGCTGACCAGTCCTGAAATCATTTAGGAGGTGGTGAAAATCAGCTGTGATCTGCAGCTTCAAGTCACCCCTGCTGCAAGCGGAGCTCAGAGTACAGGCACAGTTTCAGATTCTGGTGGGTTTAAAGAAGAAATGATTTTAAGGGCGATATTTGAAATTTAAATTTGCACATTTGAAATTAAGGTTTTAGAATGGGTCATGTTATGGGGTAGTCTTGCAGTTTAACCTTCCTGAACTTCACGTCGACACAGCTTCAGGCTTGGTTTCTCCTTTTAGTTCCTCACTTGGTTTCGTTGTCCTTACTCCTCTGTTTAAATGAACAACTACTCTATAATCAGTTTCTTCCACACAATGTTTGAAATCTCATTGGATTCTAATACCAGCTGACTGACAATACCTGGCCTATGTCCTTAAAAGATCCTCCAGAAAGAAGGGCTATGAGACCAGAAGCAGGAGGCTCAGAAGTCAAAGGCAGACATTGCAGACAGGATTTCAGATAAAATATTAAATATGTCTCTTTCCTACTAGGTGTTTACTCTCTATAGGAGGCTGAACTTCCCCATGTTTTATCTCACTGAGCCCTTTCAGGTTCAGGGAGACATGGGTAATGCTTCAAAATCCCCATGGTACAGATGAGAAGACTTCTCTAAGCCTTATTTGTTAAAATCCACAGAACTAGTGAGAGAACTGACATTTGAACATGGAATCAAAAAATCCATCATTCTCTAAATTTCAAAATATAACTATTTTATATTTCTAAAACTGGCCTGAGGCCTCACTCAAAGTTGGATTCTGCTGTCTGTGAAGGTGTTAGAAAATTTGCTTCATAATGCTGAGAGTGCCTTATAATCCTAAATCTACTTTCTTCGAAATTGGGTGAAGATGATAAACTCTTGGTCAGTATTTTGCTCATAACTCTCACAGGTTCTCTCCTGGGGATTTCCTCTTCGGTTTAGTCGCCATGGTTATGAGTTTATTTGCATCCTTCTTATTTAAACCTTTTCTTAGATACTTATGAATCCAGGATCAGAGAACTCTCCATGGAATTTATTCCTGATTTTTAGTTTAGTGCATTTGATTTAGAATAATGGGAGTATGTGCTCATGGTCATTTTAGTACTTATTACAAGAAGAGTCAGTGTTCTTCTAGTACAGGGAGAAAAACTAAACAAACACTATTTCATACTAGCAGGACATGAAGTTGCACTTCTGCCTCTTGTCAGCTCCGCTTATATAATTCCGAAGAGCACTCACCACAGTTTAACAGACTTCTTCACGAAGAAGGCCTAGCTGTGCAGAATCCTGCCAAGTTTCCCATTAGTTATGGAGAAAAGCCATTTGTATTCTGAAATTGCACATCAGCCAGGCAATCACCACACAGAAATAGCCCCCATGAAAAGAAAGCAGTGCTATATTTGAAGACTTAATCATGTGTATTTATAGATTTCAGTTAGTTCTATTTGGAAATTTTCACATTATACAGTAACATTGTGATTACCAGGACACTTGGAGGGTGAGGATGAGACATCTGATCTACTTATGTTTTCTTAGTAATGGAGAGTTGGTCACAAAGAATTTTTCTGTTCGCCTTTACTGAATGCTTTTCAAAGTCACTTTAGCCAGCTAATGAGATCAGAAAGCCACCTAGGAAGTATTGGGGGCAGGAGGAGTTAGGGAAATGTGGTCTCAATAGATTTTTTCACTGATACACAAAATCCTCCAGTCTTATGGCACAGGACCCTTTCTCACTTTTAAATGAAAATGACTTGTTTTGGCTTACACACGTTGGTGTTTTAGGAATGAGGGTTAATAAGTTTATCAAGACATTCTTGAGAGAAGATTTAGAAAAATAAGGGCCTCTGGAGGAACAGTGTAGCTGTGGTGAAAAAGTAATTTTGCCAGTTTGGACATTCTGTGCAGGACAGTTTGCCCTTCTTTGATGCCACACACTCCTATTCTTCAGTGACTCAGACCCCCAGGAGCTCAAGACATGCAGACTGACTCATCCTCTCCTCACCTTCACATCTGCTTATGACTGCCAGTGTCCCCTCTCCTTGTCACTCATTTAGTCACCTAAGAAGGGCTAGGTAAGCAAGCTGTTGGAAGAGATGAGGGAGCAGACAGATGGATGCCAACAGAAAGTGTATTTAAGACACAGGTTGCTGCAGCATGTCCTGACCCAGGACCTGGAGCAGGGGGGCATTCAAGTAAACAGAGGGGTCAATAGAAGGAGAGGAGATGAGAGAAGAACCAGTTAGGCATTCCCACTCTTCAAATGTGTAAGGGCAAGGCTGTCTTTGACCCCTTTCTCTGCCTCTATCTCCTGCTGCAACCTTTCCTCAGTACTCTGAAACATCTATCGAGATTATCATCTCCTCTCCACTCCCCTTGCTACTGCGCAGATCAGCTCCTCCCAGCTGCTCCCCCAGACTCCTGCCACTTACATCCCCAAATCTGTCCTCTACTTTGTGACCAGAATTAGTCTTTCCAATCACGTATCTGACCATTTCATTCCCCTCTTTAACATGCTCAGTGGTGCTCCATAATCTATATCAGCACTGCTATCCAATAGAACTTTCTGCAGAGATGGAAATGTTCCACTGTCTGTGCTGCCCAGTCTCCACTCATGAAGTGAAAGTGTAGCTAGTGAGACCAAGAAACCAGACTTTAAATTGTATTTAATTTTAGATAATTTAAATACACACATGCAACTATTGGCAAATGTAGTAGTAGACAGCTCAGCATTTATATGGACTTTAGTCTTTTAGGAAAGCCATATTTCCTTCTGAATATCTTATTCAAGCTTCAGTTTTCTTTAAAACTTCAATTATGAGCTCAGGATAGAGCTTAGTAGTAGAGCACTTGCCAGGCAAATGCATGGAACTAGTTGGTCCCTAGAACTGAAGAAAAAATTAATTACAATATTTTGTCCGAATTCTAATGGTTTATGATTCCATAGAGCTTGTCCATCCACACATTCCTACTTAAAGACTTCTGATCTATAGGGTAGAAGTCATGTCCATTTTTAGGGCTGCAAAACTCACATAGTATTTGGAAAATGTCCTCCATCTCAAGGAGGATTGGACCAACTGATTGTCTTGAGCTACAGGAAACAGAATAGTTGGAAGAATCAATGGTGATCAGGGAAGGAATCCACAAGTTGGTCCTATCAGGGCTGTATTAAATATCAGTAGGATCAGGCATTGAAGAAAGCAAGAACATATTGGAAATGTAGAACCAAGTGGGGTGAGGCAGTATCCTACATTCTGGAGCTATGAATAAAGCTGTGCTCATGCTGGGGTACACGATTTCAACCTCCAGGGCTAGTGACCGACAGTGGCAGTCCCACAACCTGTGTTCTGTCATGCTACCGTACTGTTCCAGCGCACCTGTCACCAGTACTCTGGATACAGCATGTCGTGTGCTCACATGGCTTCTTTTGCTCAAAGCTCTTCATTACTGGCCTGGAGAACTCCTGACTCTACAAGGCCAGCTTCATTTTCTCTGTGATGCTTCCCTTACCTCCTTTCCTTAATGACATCAATCACTCCTCAGCTGTGCTCTCCATAGCCACCTTTTTCAGCCTCCCAATCACTAAGTATGGGTTAGTAGCTTTGGAGTCATATTAGTTTCCTCTTTGGCCTATTATAGTAATGACAACATATTAACCAACTTTCCATCACTGGGACAAAATACCTGAGATAACCAACTTAAAAGGAGGAAAGATTTATTTTGACTTATATTTTAGAGATCTCAGTCCATGTCCCTCAGCTCCATCATTTTGGACCTGTGGTGGCACAGTCGATCATGGAGGTCTGCTTACCTCACAGCAACTGAGAGGCAAAGACAGGAAGGGACTGGGTCCCAATATGCTCACCCTTTATGATGACCTAATATTTTTATACTATTCACCATCTTTTAAAGGTTCTGCCACCTTGTAATAGCATCTCTGACTCACAACCAAGTCTTTAAATCCAAGCTATAACTTTGAAAGGCTGTTGCAAAGATCAAATATGTTGAGACATGGGAATTGACTACTATAATGCCAGACTAATAATGGGAACTGATAGTAAACAGCAGTTGCATTACTATTGTTATTATCATCTGGATGGAAGCATTCACTACTACAGTTAGTTACTTACAGGTGCTCTTGTCTCCGCAATAGACTAGATTCCAGAGTGGCTTTCCAGTTTCAGGCAGGTTGGAAACCACCTTATATGAAATGTTTGCCAATCAGAACAGTCACAGGAATTATTCATTTAACTAAATTTTGTAGGATGTATTTATCATGTATGGCTGCCATCAAACAACGATAGTGCAAAACATATGCACTGTTCTCTCACCTGCTTCGTGTAGTTTGAAATGTCATACATGATATAATATTAATCAGAATATTTCATGTGAGTCCTAACATTATTCATATCCTCTGCTTTTGGCACACAGTGGTTCAGCAGATCAATGCTAGTGAACAGCAATCCTAGGGAAGAAGATACAAAGCAGGTATAGTCTGGGGGAGATTGAGTTGCAGGTGTTGTGCTGCTACTGGAGGTGATTGGTGATAGTGATAATATTTATTGAACATTTATGCATCAGATAATGTGTTGCATGCTTTACATGGTTGATTATAATTGATACTCACAAAGGACCTAATGGTACTATAGTTTTTCCTGTTGTACAAGTGATAAAATAAAATTTAAAGGCATTAAGAAACATATCCAAAGTTTACGCAACTAGTAAATGGTGAAGTCAAGATCTGAACAAGGATCTTTTGAGTATAGGGCCTACACTATGACTCATCCATGCTTGGAGGTGCTCCGTAAAAGGGTGGTCTTGGGGTATTGGGAAAGGAGGTGGTGGGGACTAGTATGTACATTTCTGTGACACTAAGTCACAATATAGAGGCTTTGGGATATGGAAAGGGGACAACTGAGACAACATCGACAGAGAATTCAAGCTCATTTATACCGAAATGCATGCAGAGGTTGAGTTGATTCACTCTAGCCTTTTAGATGAGTGAACGCCTTCACTCTGCCTTGGAAATGTATTTTTAGCCGGCAGTGGTGCAATGACATAGCCTCGCATGTCATTTCTGGGCAAACTACATCTGTCATTTGTCAGCACCACTGGCAGAAGTACTACTAATAAACAAAATTTACTAAAGTAGTATTCATCCCCCAAGCATAAGGTCCAATTAACATGCAGCTGCTTTTATTAGTAAAATTTTTTATTAGTAAAATACAGGATGGGTTCACTCCTATAAATTCTGGAGGAAAAAAACTTCCTCCTTGATCTATTTGTATGTTTTATTTTTTTCAGAAATGACTAGAGACTTGGCTTCAAAAGAGGATGAATGACTGCCTGGTGCTGACTCACCACTCAGCTGCGACTGCTTCTGGCCAAGAGGGTGGCTCAGTGGCACCTGCATAGTGGCAGCCTCCTGGTGAGGTGGCATTCACTGGGTTTTGGCTGCTCAAAGGCCTCTTCTGCTCCTACCCCGTGGCCGTTGCACCTCTATTTGTTCCTTTCTGCTTCCCTACAACATATGCCACAACCTCCCAGGGTCAGGGGCTTTGAACTGCTCACTGCCCTCCCCAGATCCATTCTTATCCTGTTATCCTCACAGGCCTGTCTTCACTCCCACTGAAGCCTAGATCCTCTCTTCCTTATAGGACCTTCCTCATGAGTGTTATTCTTCACCTGCCTTTCCCTTCCTATTGTCACCTTAGCCCAAATGTTTTCTTCCTCTTTCCTTTGCATCTACAGGGGAAGTAACTGGTAGGTAGTATTTGAGATTGAGAAGCCATAAAGCACAAAGTTTGAATCCTAGCAGCCTTGACTTCACCAGACCTTTAAGTCCTAGGTCACTGTGATTAATTCATGCTTGGAGCTTCAAACTAAGAACTTGCCATTGTAGATGAACTAAAATATCTAAAATTTGACCACTGCAGGGTGGGAGAAGAGGTGCCTGTAGAAACAGAGATCTTCACGTGTGGGGAGGGTGATGAGAAAACACTTGAGCTAACTCTTCTCCAGGCCTGGGAAGCTGCATGGCCCCTTCACACAACTCAGCAGAGGAAGATTATCAATCACAGCCTATTTGATGGGAGCACCTAAAGGATGCTAGCTGTGCTATAACTTTATGCATTGCTCGGCATTGGCGGTGGCTCACCTAGGGTCTTAGTTCATATTCTGTTCTTATAGCTGAATATCATAGAATGGACAATTTACAAAGAAAATAAATGTTTATCTTATAGTTTGGGGGCTGTGGAACCTAAGGGTGAAGAGCTGCAGTTGGTGAGGGCTTTCTTACTATTGGGGAATTGTAGGCTTTGAAAACTGCACAGGACATCATATGGAAAATGAGTTTTATATAAGAGACAGACCCAAATTGGCTTTTAAAACCAACCCATTCCTGAGATAAACCATTAATCTTTAGCTCATTAACCCATCAATCCATGAAGGTCCTATCTGATTACATTTTAGCATATTAAGCCAAGTGTGTCTTGGAATATAGAATGAAACCTGCATCAAAGAAAGAGAAGAACCAGCATGTCTTTTAGAGCCATGACACTGTGAGGCCCAGCAAGTACAACTTGGTGCACAAAGACAGTCTTTATAAAAACGCATATTGGAAAAACCAAATCCTGAAACTGTGATACTTGAAGAAAAAGCCATAGAGATCAAGGCGTTAATGGCAGTGATACTTTGAACCATGAAGATGTGATCAGTACAGGCTGCTACTCATCCACACTGATTAAGGGTTACCAAAATTGTAAGAAGGCAGAACATAAGACTGATACCGGAATCTTTTCTATTCCCTCTAAAATACAGTAGAACAAGGATTTCCATTATCAGAAAATCTCTTTGTCATTATCATTAAACTATATCAGTAGTAAACAATCCTTTTAGGCATAGTTATGTGTAGACATCTGAATATTACTTCTGTACTATGGTCTGAATATTGCTGTGCCTCCTCATATTTCTATATTGAAACTTAATTCCAAGTGCAATAGTATTAAAAGATGTAACCTATGGGAGGTGATTAGGTGACAAGGACCAACTCCTCATAAATGTGATTAATGGCCTTTTGAAAGAGATTAAAATACGTAACCCACACTCTTCAGCCCTTTCTGCCACATGTGAATACAGTGGGAAGCACCAACCACGAAGCAGTGTGAGGCTTCACCAGACTCAGGACCTACTGCTCCCTTAATCTTGGACTTCCTAACCTCCAGAACTGTGAGAAATGCACGTCTGTATTTATAAATTACCCAGTCTTACATATTTTGTGATAGCAGCCTAAATGGACCAAGACAGACCTTATCATTGAAGATTCTGATGCCAAATGGACAAACACAGAAAATAGTCATCTCCTTCTTCTCCTTAACCACCTAAATGAATTTTGCCTTAACAAGACCTAGCTCTTTCTAGATGTGTTGTTTACATATAATTTTCTGGTATAGCAATGTTTTCCACACTGTATAATATGTAGAACTTCTTAAAAGACTTGAAATTTTCATGATTCTTGTAGTAGGTTAATTTTATAAGTGGCTAGAATTTCTGTGCACATTGATAGTGTTTCCCATATTGAAACTCTATGATAGGCCATTACTAAGTGGTTTAAATAAGAAAACAACAATGTGCCAGGTGAGACAGTCCATACTTGTAATCCTAGCACTAGCAAGGTAGAGGCAAGAGGATTGCCAAGAAATCCAGGCCACCCTGGGCTAATCAGTTCAAGATCAGCCTGAACTACATATTGAGATCCTGTCTCAAGAACAAACAAAGAGACAAACAAGTGACTGCAAAGTTGATTTAATGTTCACAAATCAAACAATTAAAATCAATATACTTCTTCACATTAAAAGAAACAAGACATAAAAGTACCTGATCATCTCCATATAGGAAGAAACTATTTAATGGATTTGAATGTTCATTTGGCACACTAGAAATGAAAGGTAAATTCTTCAGTCTGATGATAAACATCAACAAAAAATTACAATTTATATCATACTTAATTATAAAATATTGAGTGTTTTATGCCTACATTGGGAAAAAGGCTAGAATGTCCATACTTACCATTTCTATTGATCATTGTCAAATGAATCTTTGAAAGTGTGGTAAGTAAAAGAAATAAAAAAGCATACATATCAGAAAAGAATAGGGAAAATTTTATTTGTGGATGACACAAACATTTAAATGGAAAATCTTAAAGAATCTATAAAAGTGTATGCAAAGTAATTAATTAATTAAGCAAATTTCTAAAGTCCAATATGCAGAATTAAAATTTATTTCTATACATACTGGAAATAATTATATTAAATTCATAAAATTAATTATATTTACAACAGTATCAAAAGAGTAAGATCATAAGAATAAATGTAATCAAAGTTGACTGAGACCTCTAAAGTAAAAACTTAGAAACTTTGCTGAGTATGCTTTTATTTCTTTTAATAATTTTTTTTTTTTTTTTGCAGCACCGGGGATTGAATTCACGACCTTGTGCCTACCAGGCAGGTGCTTAGACCGCTGAGCTAGATCCTCAGCCCTGTTTTTGAGATAGGGTTTCACTATGCTGTTCAGGCTGGCCTTGAGCTCACTTTGTAGCCCAGGCTGGTCTCGAACTCACAATGATTCGCCTGTCTCAGCCTCCCGAGTGCTGGGATTACACGAGTGAGACACCATGCCCGGCTCTTTTAAAATTTTTTAAAGGACAAATAATGCATAATTTCACTTACATGAAATACCTAGAGTAGTTAAAGTCAGACAGAAAGTAAACTGGTGGTTATCAGGGCCTGGGGAAGGGAGCGGGAGTTACTGTTTCAGGGTTTAGAGTCTCTGGGGATAGAATTCATGACCTTGCCCTTGGCAAGCAGGTGCTGTGCCGCTCAGCTACATCCACAGCCTGAGTAGAGTTTTAAATAAAGGATAAACCATGTTCATGGATTAAAAGACTTGATATTATTGAGATGTTATTTCTCCCCAAGTTTATTTATACTGCATACTCAATGCATTTCCAAACAAATTCCAATCAATCTTTATTTCGAAACTGACAAACCTGTCAAAAACCCATGTGGAGATATTTTTAAAAACCCTGAATAGCCAGTAATACTGAGATAAACAAACTTGAGTAACTTATACTTCCATGATAAAGAACAACTGAAGGAATTCATGACCTTGGAACCAACCCTACAGAGAGTGCTGAAGGATACTCTAGAGAGAGATAAAATGACCATAGTTCCAGGAATAGCAGCAGAGGAGGATCTCCAAACAAGATAGGCAATTTAATGAAGGGGGAAAGCAGAGGACCAACAACAGGGGGATAGCATGGCAGAGACAAACCAATGTATGCTGGTTGTAACCAGTAACGTAGATGGATGGCCTCAATTCAGCAGTAAGAAGAAATGCAAGGAGAGTGGATCAAGAAACAGGATCTGTTAATATACTGTCTATAAGAATCACATTTAACATGAAAGGAAATTGATAGACTGAAAATCAAAAGGAAGGAAACAATTGATCTGAGCAACAAAAGACCAGAAAAAAACATGGCAATGAGCCCAGCAACCACAGAATGGATAAGAAAAATATGGCATTTTCATACAATGGAAAGCTACCCAGCTACAAAGTAGGATAATCCTGAGGTTCTTTGGCTGAAACTGGAGATCATGTTCATGGGTGAAACAGTTTGATCTCATATGGGGGAACACTAGTATAAAAAACAGGAGTTAGTGAAATCCAAAAACATAATAGATATTATAAAAGTGATAGGGTAGGAAACACCTAGGAGGAGAAGGTAGTAACCATTATTAATTTCTTAGTGTCTTGTCTTGAACCCTTGTAATGCTTTCACAATTTTGTTAGATTTGGCTCTGTTCTATCTTATTTTGTTAGATTTTATGGTGTCAGATGGTATAGGTAGTTAGTATGAACATAATGGGATGTATTTTGGTAACCATGGCTGGTTTCCTATTATCTGATTTTGTAGTCCTATGATGCTTTCATTCTTCTGTTTAATCGGTTTTACTCGGTTCCGTTTTGTTTGATTTTATTATGTGTGATGGTATGAACAGCTATTTTGAAGAAAAAGAGGCAGTATAATAACCATTGTCCATTTCCTGTTACCTGGTTTTGAAGTCCTGTAATGCTTTCATTCTTTTTTTTTTATTTTTTTAATCTGTCTTCTTATTATTTGATTTCATTGTGTATGAGGGTATGGATAGCTATTTTGAAGAGAACAAGAGACACTATGGAAGCCATTGTTGATTTCCTGTTGTCTTGTTTTGAAGTCATATAATGCTCTGATTCTATTGTTTTGATTGGTTTTACATTATTTTGTTTTGTTGGATGGTAGTGTGTGCAAAGGTATAAAAAACTATTATGAAGAAAACAAGAGACCTTATGGCAGCCACTGTTGTTTTCCTTGTTGTGAGGTTGTGTGTTACTTGCATTGTCCTGTTCTGATTTGCTTTGTTCTGTTTGATATTATTTTATTCTCTTTAAAATAAAAAAAAATTTTAAAAAGAAAGAAAGACATTACTTTACTTGGTCAAGCATTTCTTATTGTCATGGATATTTTATTTATTTTATTCTTTTAAAGAGAATAAAACCAAGCAATATAAAATGGAATAAAGCCAATCAAAACAAAACAGTGTAAGTGACACAGGACTTCAAAACAATAGGAAATCAACAATTGTTACCATAATGCCTACTGCTGTCTTCAAAATAGCTGCAGATACCTTCAGACATAGTAAAAATCAAACAAAACGGAACAGAATAGAACCAATAAAAACAAAACAATAAACTCAGTAAAGGACTTCAATACAAGATAATAGTAAATCCAAAATGGCTGCCATAATATATCTTGTTGTCTTTGAAATAGCTGCCCATGCCATAGGATATAATAAAATCAAACAAAACAAAACAGAATAAAACCCACCTCAACAAAACAATGAAAATGATACAGGACTTCAAAACAAGATGATAAGGAATTAGCAATTGCTACCGCCTTCAGAAGGAGATCTCACATAGATGTGTATTGTTATCCTCTGAATAGATGATCAGACCACTAGCTTTAGACCTGCAAAGTCAGTGAAACACTAAACACTACAAGTATTAAATTATATTTTATCTCGATAGCTAACATCACAGCCTGTGTTTCTTTGGATCAGCCAGTCACTTATAGGGGGAGATCGTGGGAGTTGGCTCTTCTTGTTTCCCAGCTTGATGCCAGAAGGGGCTGACATCTGGCTCTCCCTGCAGCAGCCTGCACATGGTGCTGATCTGCAGGGAGGGCTTGCTTCTTGGTGATTTCTTGTTCTCTTCCCTGACAGTCCACAAATGGCACTAACTCACAGGAAAAGGCTGGCATCTGGCTCTTACCCCAGTGGCCTGTCATGGAGTATTTTAAAATTATCCTGTTATACTTTCTGTTGGAACCAGAAGTCTTTACTTTCTATAAAGATTTTGTCTACAGTATCTTTTGCCTGGCACTTGAAAAAAAATATATATACATACATGCAAAAAGTATTTCTTTAGTAGTCTTGAGACTCCTTACTTGAGCTAAAACCTGTACTTTTAAGCCATTGTTCAAAATCTGTTAGTGGACAAGCCAAGTTTTATATCCAGAATATCTATAACTATTATAAGTTGTGTCTCTCCAAATCCTACACCTGAATATTGCTATCTGAGCAACATACTTCCCAGTAAAGCATTGAATAAAAAGCAGAAAATACTGACATGAAAACCCACTTATCCCTTGGGGCCTGACAGATGGCTATGTCATCTTCCAGTCTTGTTTATCTTTTATCTTTGGCCCTATATATTTCTCCTGTGGTTAGGAACCACATATAACTTTCCTCAACATGTTATATCTAGGATGTTTATTGGGTTTTAAAAAGTGATTGATCCTAAGTAATTAAAATTAGGTGAGTCAGCATAAAACAGATCCAGTTTTATTTGTGATGTGATATAAATGTCTCTAAACACAATAAAAGTCAAAGTTAGGAAAAAACATCCAATTATCTTGTGCACATGCAATGTTTAGAAGCTTTTAATCTACTTTGGGAATTTCCTGACTGTTTTCAATTTAAACTTCCCATGATATCATCATACTAAAATTCTCATTTACACTGAAATATTTAAAGAAGGGAAAAATGGCACCCAAACTGTGAATGTTGCATCACTTATGTGAGAAGTGTGCTTTTCCCGATGGCATGTGCTAATTAGGATGTGAGACAGCAATATATTTACTGTGATAGAGGTTTTCCCACATAGATGACAGGGGATACATTGAAATATATGTAGGATTTCTCATAATAAAAATATATATAATATGCATTTTGTGAGAAAATCATATTTCATAGATTTTAAGGTATTTTCTTAACACTTGTAACTATATGTACATTGTGTAGAATAGCTTCTTTTCTCTCAAAAATCTGTTAGTGAATCAATAGTGTATTTCACAATTGATAACCCTCCTAATTATAGAAGTGGCTGTGTTCATACGTAGAGAACTGGGACTTTGGTGGTGGCGGTGGTGGGGAGTAGCATCCTGATGTGCATTTTATCAAACACCCAGATGTTCATATCTATGAAACAAGTGGAGAGTTATTCACAAGCTCAAAATTTTGTTTGTCAAATTTTGCTATTTGGGAACTACTTCAAACATGCTTTTTGAATAGGCCAATCGTCCCCCCCAAAATAAATTAAGACATATTTGTTTTAATTTTTAAAATACTCCAAATGCTGTTGAATTGTTTTGGGCAAGATGTCAAAGAAATTGTGCTAAATGAACAAAAACATAAACAGCAAGTTTCATGATATTCTAAGATATAAGATTGAATGACCGTAATCAAAACATTGAAAGACAAAAGTAATGGCTGGGGTGTAGTTTGGTGGTAAACCACATGCTTGGCATGCTGATGGTCATGCATTCAATCCCCAGCACCTATGGGAAAAAAAAAGGTAAAAATGAAGTAACATATTTCAAAACTTGGGAACCTTGGAGAATATATCTTCCATCTTTTGTTTAGTATGTTTTACAGTAGTGAGCATAGCGTCTTGTACACAATTGATATAGCAATATTTAATTATTGCACAATTTTTAGTGAACTGTATTTTAGTGAACTTGTGAAAAAGTAATAATTTCAATTATTTAAAGGAAAACATTCAGCCTGTAATGTTAATAATGTACCTAGAGCAGATATGATCTGATATGTGTTTTTGAAGATCTTCTCTTCATATGATTTACCATTCTAAGTTCAGACACAGTTGAAAGTTATGGAATGGGTGCATGGAGAGAGAAGACCTAACATCTACCCTTTATTTCAAGATTTATTTCTTTTCCTCTAGTTAGAATGGGAAGATTACTTACTTGCTGGAGTCATTAGCACTTGATTTTTTTACAAGTTCAGTAAAGAGACAACAAAACAATAGAAAATAAAAGTTTATTAGAATGATGTATAGTCAATATTTTTTAAAAACACTTAGAAATATAATTGTAGTAGAATGTAGGTGGTGGTTTTTATGATTTCAAATTTAACACTAACTGCCCAAAATATCTACCAAAATTAGCATGCTAGAAATAAGAACACATGCTAAAATGACTTAACTTCAGACTTCGCTGTTTTATACATAAATGTGGGAGATTTTTATTGTAATGCTAAGTAGAAAAAAATATGGGACATTACATTTCCAGCAAGTAGCCAATTGACTGTTACAGGCCACAGAAAAAAATCTGCGTGGGTCCATCCACCTTTCCCTGAGTCTGTTGCTTGGAAAGGTATGCATTCTCCTGTTCAATTTCATTCATTCCACTCCACCCATATTTTTCAAAACTTTCTAATAAGGTAGTAGCTATTAGCTTGGATTACCCCCCAACACACACTTCCACATAATCTTTTTGGATTGTTTTATTCCTGCAGTATTAACATAGCAAGTCAGAAACACATCTGATTCTCTATTTTGGAAAGAAATTGATTCCTTGGAGATAATATAGTCCCATCTTTTCCTAGAATTCATCTATTGCCAATTTTATAATCTATATGGTAATAATATTACTCTTTAACCTGGCTTTGCAGTTGTACTGTATCCTGCAAAAGCAACATGCCCCTTGCCTCTTTCTCTTTTATCACTCACTAAGCATTCTTCGTGGTATGGCTATATACCTGACCATGAGTTCCATACAATTGACATACCTTTTTTTAGTTCAGGTTTATTACCCCTACACTACTTTCAACATATTTTAATTAAGAATTTTATTGCAAGTCTATGATATCTGGGAGATTATTCTAAATTCATTTGGAATACTTTGTGGTCCACTCGTGTATGGAAACAGAGAAAGACTGTCCCAAGGAGAAAATAAGTAGGTGATCTATTATTCAGAGCTAGCTACAGCAAGAGTCAGTCATCATCGTTAACATTTGACAGGGACTAAAAGGAAGGAAAAAGGAGAGGGGAAGCTTTGTAGCGGAGAAAGGAAGGCTTCAGGAGAACTCTAATTGGAGGCTGTTAGCACGGGAAGCTATCGGCTGGTTAAACAGAAACAGCACATCCAGTGTGATTAGTTAAGGATGAATATTTGGCCTTCTCTGGGTTGGTCCTGATTGGAAGCAGAACTTCAGAAAAAAAAAAAGAAAAAAGAAAGAAAAGCAACAGGGAACATATTGGTCACTGATTAATTGCTGACAATTCTGGACTGATTCCTAGAGGTTGAGGTTTTGCCTCCTAGGGTGACTTCTGCAGAACTTGTTAATCAGAGCTCTATTGCCGTATACCCTCTGACCACTGTCTTTATATTCAGTGTCTTGAGTGTCAAATTTTTGGCTTAGAAGTTGGAAGGCTGGTAAGTGAGTAGATTCACTGGGACACTGCATAAGAGTTGACATCTAATGAATTACCCTGATGTCTGCCAACCAACTACATAATGAACACACATAGGGAAGTAGATGATAGGATCCCAAAGACTTCCTTCAACTCTCAGCTTTTCAAGCTTCTTCGAGACAGTTATAGTTGGGAAAGGCAGTTACATGCATGTGATCTTCTGGATTCCTGCTTGGGAAAATAAGCATAAGCCTTGGGCCTAGAATACAACCTTGCTAAAAGATAAAGAGCCTTTTGCAGGAATATTTTTCCTATAATATGTTTTCCTTTGTTCACTGAATTTGTGCTTTTTGGGGGCCAGGTACCAGGGATCGAACTCATGACTTCACACTTACCAAGCAAGCACTTGAACCACTGAGCTAAATCCCCAGCCCTTGTGCATTATTTAGTAGCCACAAACCCCACTACAGTATTTGTTTCCAGGGGAAAGGACTTGCTCATCATGTGAGAGGAGCCCATGGAGATCACTACTCTGTTGTTGGTCATAGAGGACTGATGCCCACTGTTGGAGCTGATCTTGCTCTGTGCTGTCTTTATGTGATAAAGCATTGTTCCATTCAGTGCCTGTATGAGTAATGTCTTTCTTGGGGACTTTGCAGTCAGTTACCATCCTGAGACTACTGTTCCTAGTGGAGTAGGACTTCTCTGGAGGTGACAACAGGTTGACAGTCATCATCAAGGAAAGTTGGCTGCTGAAAGAGGAATCCAGGCATAAGCATAACATCCAAAAGGAGGATTTTAACTTGCAGCACATAGTAGGTAAGTGTGTGAATAGAAGAATTGGGAAAAAAATGGACAGCCTTATCCAATAACTTATAAGGATAAAAACCAGTACTAGATCTAGGGTCTAAGTCTCCAAGGATCAAGGCTAGAGTTCAGGCATCATTAATAGAACAAGGAGATGAGATTTAACTTAATCCTCAGCTACTCTAAACTCATCATGATTGGTAATTAAATGGTGCCCATAATTAGAAACTAAGTAGTTTCCATAATTACAAATGAATTGAATGAAACTGTCATCGCCAGGCAAATAATATCACAGGTCATGACCTGTGCCACCTTCCTTCAGAAGATTATGGGATGGCTGTTCTTCCCCCAGGAATGTCTCCTTCCTAAATGCACATCCTTACCCCCTTTCTAGGGTCTTCCTGTGCCTTCAGGGGCATCCTCTATTTCCTTATTTCCCTCAAACCGCATCAGTGTCCCCTCCCTTGGTGTCCCCTTGGCCTTAGCTCAACCTGGTCTCCCTTCCCACATCTTCTCACGAGGAGTACATGCTCCTTCTCTGACACTCCCAAAGGCCTCTGTT
This sequence comes from Cuniculus paca, assembly GCA_004365215.1. Classification (NCBI taxonomy): domain Eukaryota; kingdom Metazoa; phylum Chordata; class Mammalia; order Rodentia; family Cuniculidae; genus Cuniculus; species Cuniculus paca. Next base: position 19,029 of record RJWT010004446.1, read on the forward strand.
TCCAGTTGTCACCACTCCTGCCCCTTCCTCTTGTAACAGATCTCCCCCTTAAAGCTTATGTCTTTCAGCTATAGCACCCCCTCTGCTTCTTCATGCTTAGATCTGGTGATGTCTTCCAGTTTCTTTGAGGACAAAGAACAACATATTTTCATGGCCTTCTAGAGCTCTAAATGAGTTGGATTTTGACCCTGCACCAACCAAGAATAAATAAATTCCCACGCTGCATGTAGCTTTATGTCATAAAGAGTTTACCTTTAACCTACATAAACACACTACTTCCAGGTCCCCAGTCTCCACCTCAGATTCTTGGACCTTGCACTCACTCCTCACCAGATATTTATCAAGCATATGCATCTCACAGGATGCTGAGGTAGACACTCAAGATGGGATAGTAAAATAAACAGATGTAATTCTTGCCCCTCAAGAAAGTAAGACTCTAACCCATTGGTATCCATTAGAATCATCCTGAAAACCAGTTAAAACCCAGATATTAGTCCTCACTCCCAGGCTCAGTAAGTCTGGACAATCTACATCCACAGCAAGGTCTCTGCTAATGGTGGCTGTAGGACCACACATTGGACATCTAGTAAAGTAACTAAATATTATATTATTAAACAAAAATTACATTATTTACTTAAAATAGGTGCTGGAAAGACACACAGGATACTACAGTCTAGGTTAGCAAAAGTTTCCTTTGCTCTTTCATTGAGCTGAACCTGGGGGACGTGCTAAAGTTGGATGGATGAACACAGAGGGGGAATGTTCTAGGTAGAAGGTCTTTATGAAGGCTCAAGTATGGGAGGTTTTGATGCATTTTGGAAATTAGAAGAAGGTCTTGGTTGGAGGAGAGAAAGAGAGAGAACATGGCCTTGGGTAAAGTTGAGCTTTTATTTTCCTTTACTAGTCAACTTAGTAGCATTTGCTGTTGTCACTAAGACAGTGTTTCTGCTTTCAGGGTGCATATTAAAATCTCCTGGAGCATATAGAAATACTAATGGTAAGAAATATGGATTTAATTTGTCCTCACTGGGGGCTGGGTTTTAGTAAACTTAAAAAAAAAATCTTCCCAGGTAATTCTACTTGACAGTCTAGGATTCAGAATTGAGAAGATGTACAAATTCTGCCTTTCTCCAAAAGACTTGTTTCTTAAGATTTTTTTCTCTTCCAATTGCAATAGTTGACACACTCCTGCATAATAATTCTTCATCTTCTGAGTGGTCCCCCTTTATTTGTGTTGAACAGGTACCCTTATGTCTACTGTAAGACAAGAGAAAGAGGACAAAATTTGCTAGTGGTTTTTTCTTTTAAGCAACCAACAAAGCAAAAGGGAAAAATAAGAGGAAAGATAAGGACAAAGACTGATTCAATCAGCTTGAAGTACAAAACAATCATTATTATTTTAAGTTGAGGCCATTGGGTTTTTAGGCTATAAAATTACTATTTAGGGTTGAATTTTCACCATGCTATCCTACATGAAGTAAGATGGGCTTTTCTGTTTGCTTGCTTGTTGGGTTCATGTTTGTGGAACTGCAAACCTCTAGAGAGAAAGGATATGTCTTATAAAATTGGTTATTTTCCACATAACCAAGTTTTTAAAAATTTTTTTTATCTTGAAAAGAATACAACCAAACAAAACAAAACAGAGTAAAGTCCATCAAAACAAAGCAATGAACATGGAACATGACTTTGAAACAGGGTAAAAAAAAAAAAAGCAATCAATGAGGCTACCATAATGGCTCTCGTTATCTGCAGTATACCTGCCCATACCATCAGGGATAAGTAAAATCAAACAAAATACAACAAACTAAAACAGTAGAAACAAAACAAAACATAATAAAACAAAACAAACAAAGCAAAACAATATAAGCAATATAGAATTTCAAGATATTAGCAAAACAGCATTGCCTACCATAATATTTGTTATCTCCAGAATAGTTGCCTACACCTTCAGACATATTACAATCAAACCACACAGAATAGAGTAAAATCAATCAAAACAATGAAAGCCATACAGGATTTCTAAACAAGATAAGTAGACATCCTCGATGGCTGCAATTATATACTTTGTTATTATTAAAATAGCTGTCCATGCCATCAAGTATAATAAAATCAAACAAATCAGAATAAAATGAAACTAATCAGAACTATGAATACAATCTGAATTTCAAATCACGGTAATAGATTAACAGTGGTCATTTCCTTCCCTTTTTAGATAATTCCTCCCCTTTGACTTTCCCAATATGTATTGTGCATTTTGGATCCCACTAACACCTTTAGTTTGTTATGCTATGGAGACAACACAAAACTCACCCTTGTGACTCTGGTCCATGACATCCATGAGCACTAGTGCCAGTTGCCTCTATTTACCTACAAGAGCCTTGAGGTTATCTTCCTTTATAGCTGAGTAGGTTTCCACCCCATGAAATCCCATGTCTTTCTTATCCATTCTGCAATTAATGGGCAGGCTACCCCTATTGTTTTTCCCCCCTTCTGGCTCCCTGTCACATAGGGCATTGTTCTCTCTCCTTTGACTTTCAGACTATTAATTTTCTTTCTAGCTATATGTGTTTCCTCCATAGAGCATATTGATGGATCCTGTCACCTGATCCACTATGCCTCTTTTTCTTTCTATTAGTGCCTTGAGGCCCTCTTGCACTGTATTGTCTCTGCCATGCTATTTTCCTGCCATTGGCACCCTATTTTTCCTCTCCAATCGACTGGCCCCACTTGATGGTCCCCCTCTGACA
>RJWT010004446.1:21875-33447 GCA_004365215.1 Cuniculus paca
GGTTGGAAGTTGTTTTCTTTCAGGACTTGCATTACTTCACTCCAGCCTCTTCTTGACTTGATGGTTTGTGTTGAGAAGTCTGCTGTGATTCTGATGGGTTTTCCTCCATAGGTGGTCTGTTTCTTTTCTCTAACAGCTTTTAATATTCTGTTCTTGAGTTGAATTTCTGGGATCTTGATTATTATATGTCTGGGTGTAGATTTGTTTTGGTTGTGGCTAGCTGGAGTTCTATATGCCTCACTTATTTGAATATCATATTCTTTTCTTATGCTTGGGAAGTTTTCATGAATTATATCTGTAAATAAGGTCCTGATGTCATTTGTCTTGACACCTGCTTCTTCACTCACATATTTAATTCTTAAATTATGCATCTTTGAGTTGTCCACCAGCTGTTGAATTGTTACTTCCTGAGACCTTGTTATATTTAAGAGATCTTTCCTTTCACTGTCATAGGCTGCAACCCTGTCTTCAAGCTTTGAAAGTCTTTCTTTAGTTTCCTTCATGTCAACTTGCCAGGTTTCGAATGAATGTTTAATATTCTGGATATCTCTTTGAATCTGTTTCATGCATTCTAAGTCTCTCTTATGCTGTTCATTCATGGTTTCCCTCATTTTCCTATGCTTCTCTATTTTTTTATCTGTGTCTTCTTTAGAGATGCTTAGTATTTCTTTTATTATGATTTTCATTTCTTCTTTCACCTGGGATAGAATTTCTGTTCTAATTTCTGTTATAGCTTCCTGAAGTTGTTTCTTCACTTCAATTGAGAGCACTTCGGACATTTCAGGTGTGCAATTCTTGATCTCCATTTTTTCCTCTTGTGGAATTGCGCCGCTTAGGTTGGATGCCAGAGATTGCCCTCTCCCTCTTCGTCTTGGCATTTTCTTGATTTCTTCAACCCCTGAGTAGTGTGGTCCCAGGCACCCTAGCACTGGCCACAACTTCTCCAAAACTAGGCTGTTTGTCTTTTCTAGCCAGTGCTGGCTACGTATATCCGATGTTGGGCACCTCTGTCTCTGTACTGATCTAGGCACCAAGCCACCCGGGGCTTGCAGGTGAGCAGACCTGGTCAGGCCCTGTGAATCTAAGCTGTTTAGGAACCTACGGGATACTGGCTGAAACAGGCACGGGAACAGATCTCCAATCAATCAGCTTCCACAGATCCACCCACAACCTGGAGCTCCCAAATGACTGGTTTTTCTGGCCTCAGTGAAAGCAACTTCTGCGGGTCTGCCCACAACCTGACCCTGATGCCAGAAGTGGTTAACAGGCTTGGCCCCCAGCGACATAACCTGCCCAACTCCAAGATGGAGCCCGGCTGATCACTCTCCTCCTTGGGGCGGGGTGGGGGGGTGGAATTCCAAGCACTCACCCACAGCCAGCGCAGATCTCCACGTCCGCAGATCTCCACGTCTGCCACTCTCCTTCACTCCCGCGCCTCTCTGCAGAGACCTCTGGGGTTGACCGCAGCTGCGACCATGACCGCAAGTGTGACTGCGCATCTCCAGGCTCAGCAGGTCTTCTGGCAGGGTGGATCCAGCTCCAGGCTGAGGCATTGCCAGCCACCACCTTCTTCTTTGTTTAAATTCTTTTTTTTTCTCTTTGTGAGCTTCAATTCATATTTTAGATTCTTCCTTGGTCCAGGGGACCCACTTGCTTCCTTCTTGTCCTCTCCGTGATGTGATATTCCAGCATCTGAACTGTTTCTCTCAGAGAGACTATTTACTCTGCTGCTTACTGTTCTGCCATCTTTAGCTCCTCCCCATAACCAAGTTTTTAATGACTCAATAAAGAGCTAGTGGAGAAGTGGTCATTATTCTGTATATTTATCCCCATATCTATAAGCTCCTGCCATTTTTCTATCCTCTTGCTTTAAGAGACACCAATCATATTCCATTCTCCCTTCACACAGTCACTTGAGTCAACTGTACAGAGAAGGGAAAGGAGGAAGGAAGCATGAGAGAATGTGAACAGTGGGCAGTGGAGGAGAGAGAGAGCTTCCAGTGCATGAAGGCCCCACAACCTCAGCAGTTCTGCCTTTAAGGGAGAAAGCAAAATAAAAAAAAGACATCTGTAGATTGAGTGGTTCCATGATCCACACGTGCTGCTTCATTTTGTCCTAATACTCTGAATGAAGGATAGAATGACTATTATTATTCCTGTTTTGCCCATAATGAAACCAAGAGTCAGAAAATTTCCATAATATTCTTAAGGTCATAAATTTTTACTCTGTGCTGGACACCATATTAAGTACTTTCTACAAATTATTTTATCAAACCCTTATAACAAGTGCTCAAATTAGGTACCACTATCCCCTTTATACCAAGAAAAAGATTTTGAGAAGTAAAATAACCTACCTGAAAATACATACCTAACAAGAGGTAAAAGTGAACTTAGACAGAGCCTTCTCAAAGGACCCAAATCCTGGGCTTTTGGCACTATGTTGCTGCATATGCTGAAGCTGAGTTGGACTTGGGTCTACAGGACCCAAAGCTATTGGCTTTCCAATGACACATTTCCAGCATAGAGAAAGGAGGATCAGGAAGGAATAGAGAAGGTAAGATGACAGAAGACACTGGCTGGGATTTGTGGATGTCATCTTCCTGAGGTGATCTACATAGAACTCCAGACCTGGCTTGGAGCAGAAGGAAGCCAGGAGAAAAGTCAGGACTGCTATGCTTGTGGACTCAGGAGAGGATGAAAATAGATATGGGTTGCGTGACTGCACCAATGGAAAAGCAGCACTATATAAATAGGTGGAATTAAAAATGCACATGTGTGAAGGGCACTGCTAAAACTGGATTGAGGACCTGGAGCCAGAGGTGTTAGGCTGGGAAGTGAGTATGAACTGGGAATGGAGGGGCAGTGAGCAGGAGAAATATTTCCGTGACACTGTGAGGAGCAAGACAGGATGTAGTCGGGCACCTGAGCCAAATTATGGCAAAAGCTGAGGCAGAGGTGAAGTACTTGCTGGTGTTCAGAAATGTTGCATGCAGATGAAGCCCTGCAGAATGGCAGAGGCTCAGGATCTACAGGGAATGGGTGACCACAGTTTTCATTTAGCATCTAGTCTGATGCTACAGAAAGTGTACTTCTTGGATGAGCAGCATGCACATTGTCTCAGAACTTGTCAAACTTTTTGTAACTTTTTTCAGCATAACTCAAAAGAATCGGAAATCATCTGTCATGGGATAAGAATTCTTTCTCAGTGCATAACTCTGACTTACAATCCTTTGACTGTTGTTCAAGCTTGCCAAAGTGGTAAGTTTAAATAAGTAATAGCAAAGACAACTAAATTTTTCCCATCCAAATACTGTCTTCGATCAAAGTATAGATTAAGCCTTCCCTTTAAAACAAACAAACAGACAGACAGACAACTATAGATAAAATTCTTGAAACTGATTTTTCTTACTTCAAATCAATCTAAATTTTAACTTATTTGTAGACTGTGAGAGAGATATGATGGTTCCTGGGCTTTGGAAACCTGAGTTTCCAAAAGATAGAAAGGACATACATGAAGAAGGTATTGAAGACCGCTCAAAACCTCATGTGACTGGGAACCTCAACATACAAAAGAATGGCATCTATGTGTCCTTAGAGGATGAGCACTGGGAGTACCAGTGTTTTCTGGGGGTGACAGCAAGAAGGAATCAAGCTGGCATTGTGCTGGAAAGATATTTTGAAAAGGAATGTTTACAGAGATTATGAGTACAGGAGAAACATGATTTGGCAGGAAAGCTAAATCGTGATCTTCTGGGAAGACTGTTGATTGGAGAAAGACAAAAATACAAAAGAAGACCGATAAAATTTTTAGCCATTCTACCTAGTGTGTATTGGTGACTCACTGTAAATTTAATTAGCATTTGCCTATCACTATTGAGGTCAAATGGCTCTTCACATCTTAATTGGCTGTGTCAAAGTCAAACAAAAATACAGATATAAATCTCCAAGAAAAACTTTTATTTGCAATCCAGGCACACATGACCAGGCTAGGGATGTCTCTGGTATGTCCAGAGAACAAGGCAAAGCTTGGGGTTTTTATTAGGAGAGAGGACTCTATGCAGGTTGTTTTGAAAGAAAGTTCATTGGCCCTTTGGATGCTGTGGGAGCTGGCCAGCTCTGACTGGCAACTGTTGGCAGTGACTGTGTAATTTTACAGTCATACTTGGAAGTTCTGTCATTAGTTATTAAGTAGAAACTATCTTTTTCCACCACAGTGCAAGGGATCAAACACCTGCTACATGAGCATTTCACTGAGCTACACCCCATCCCTAAAAATAGGCTTACATACAGAGTAGGCTGCTTCACTGGATTTCATTATGAGATGATTTCTGGAGCAGGCATCCATAGACATGTGAGCTAAAATGAACCCTTCTTCCTTTTAAATTGTTTATCTGAGGTATTTTGTCATAGCAAAGGAACACTGAGGCAACTAACATACTCTTTTTAGTCCTCATTCTTTCACCTTTTCTCTACTTTAACGTTTTAGGCATGCCTGTAGTAAAGATTATAAAATTGAGTTTTTAAAATCAAGAATGAATCAAGCAGAATTTATCCCAGGAATGCAGGGGTGGTTCAATGTACACATATCAATAAACATAATATACCATATCAACATAGCCAAAGACAAGCATCACATGATCATCTCAATAGATGCAGAAAAAGATTTCAACAGAATCCAACACTCATTCTTGATAAAAACCCTACAGAAAATTGGAATAGATGGTCTTTACCTGAATCTGATAAAAGCCATATTTGATAAACCAACAGCCAACATCTTACTAAATGGGCAAAAACTGAAAACTTTCAACCTAAAATCAGGAACAAGGCAAGGATGTCCATTACCACCACTCCTATTCAATATTCTTATGGTTAATACATTGTGTCAACTTGAGAAGTTTAGAGGTTTAACTGAGAGATTCAGCAGGGAGCCAGGGTTCTTACTTTGTAAATATCCTCATCCTGTGCCAAAGAAGGCAAGGATATTTTGTGTTACACCCACCCTGAAGGTTTTGGGGGTGGTAGTGGCCTGGGTACAATTTAAGGGTAGCGAAGAGGCTTGTTTGCTCTTTTTTGTTCTGGCTGCTGCCTTGAAGTGTTGCCCCTGTGCCATGCGATCCCGCCTTGTAGCCAGCTGATTATGGACTGAAATCTCCAGAAACCATGAGCTAAATAAACCTTTTCTTCCTTAACTTTGGGTGTCAGGTGTTTGTCTCAGCAACGAAGAAAAGTAACCAAAACAAATATAGTTATGAAAACATTAGCCAGAGCATTTAGACAAGAGAGAGAAATAAAAGGAGTAAGGATAGAAAAGGAACAAGTTAAATTATCATTATTTGCAGGTGACATGATATTCTACATAGAAGACCGCAAAACTCCATTGAAAGACTTCTAGATGTAATAACCAAATTCAGTAATGTAGCTGTATACAAAGTCAACATTCAAAAATTAATAGCATTCCTGTACACAAAAACCAAACCCACTGAGAGAGAAATAAGGGAATTCACACCCTTCATGATAACATCATAAAAAATGAAATACTTAGGGATCAATCTAACAAAGGAAGTAAAAGATCTATATATGGAAAATTACATTACTCTGGAAAAAGAAATCAAAGAGGATTTCAGAAAATGGAAAGACATTCCTTGTTCATGGATAGGGAGAACAGACATTGCGAAAATGGCCATTCTCCCAAAATTGTTATATGAATTTAATGCAATTCCAATTAAAATAACATTAGTGTACCTCACAGACCTAGAGAAATCATTCCTAAAATTCATCTGGAGCCAGAAGATACCTAGAATAGCAAAGGCAATTCTGAGCAACAAAGGCAAGGTAGGAGGCACTGCAATCCCTAACTTGAAAGCATACTACAAGGCTACTGTGAAAAAATCAGCATGGTACTGGAATAAAAATAGACCTGAAGATCAATGGAATAGATCAGAAGATACAGCCACAAATTCAGACACACTCAGCCACCTCATCTTTGACAAAGGAGCCAAACATGTTCACTGGAAGTAAGTAAGATAGCCTCTTTAATAAATGGTGCTGGAAAAACTGGCTTTCCATATGCCAAAAACTAAAACTAGACCCATGCTTATCATCATGCAGTAAACTAAAGTCAAAATGGATCAAAGATCTAAATATTAAAACAAAAAAATGAAATCTGCTGGAAGACAAAGTAAGTAGAAATCTTGGAGACACAAGGGTAGGCAGAGAGTTCATGAACAAAAATCAAACTGCATGGGAAATACTTCCCAGAATAAACAACCAGGATCTTATCTTATCAAAAAGTTTTTGCATGTCAAAAGAAATCATCACCAGAGTGAAAAGAAAACCCATGAATTGGGAAAATATATTAAATTCGTAATAGACAAATCTTGGAAACAACTCAAATGTCCTTCAAATGAGGAATAGATAAAAAAGATGTGGTATTTTTATACAATGGAGTACTACTCAGCTATAAAGAAAGATTGCATCAAGGCTTTTATAGGTAAATGGACATTACTTGAGACCATATTCATAAGTGGCATAAGTCAAACTCACATCTGTAAATACTGTATTGTCTCCCTAGTATAAGAAGCTGAAAGAGGAAATATGATCCAAAATCTACAATAAATATTGTGTAAGGGTAAGAAACTGCTCAAAGAAGAAAAGTAACTGGGACAGGGGAAAGGAGGAAAGAAGGATAGGAAAAGGAAAAAGATGTAAAAATATATATATATATATATGTGTGTATATGCACATAATATAGATAAGGTGATTATACTTCTAATTCTATTAATTCTTGGAAAAGAAAAGTTAAAAAATACTCATATGAATAGATCAATTTTGCATGTCTATATCTGCTAATCTAAGCAACCCTGTTGAAGGTAACAATATACAATATAACAGCCTTGGTTAAATTTCTATCATCTTGTTTTGAAAGCCTATATTGTTATTGTTTTAGGTTTGTTGCTGTTTGTTTGCCTCTTTTGCCTTTTGTTTTTCTTTTCTATGTCTTTTTTCTCCTAAATAAAAAAAATCAAGAATGATAATCTTTCTCTTTCATTTTGAATATTAGACCATTTATAGTAATATGTCTACTGTTATACAGATTGAGTGTACCTAATCCAAAAGCCCCAGATTCAAAATTCCTTCAAATCCAAATCATTTTGAATGATTTTCTGGGCTTGGGAAATACTCAGCTATGCAAATATTTCAAAATTCAAAGTCTTATCAAGGGCAGTGGTAGTGCACACTTGTAATTACAGCACTCAGGTGGCTGAGGCAGGAGGATTGCTGTGAGTTTGAGGCCAGCCTGAACTACATAGTGAGTTCAGGTCAGCTTGCACTACATAGCGAGACCTTGGCTAAAAAATAAATAAAATAAAAAATAAAACTAAAGTCTGGAACACTTTTATTTCCAAACACCTAATACACAATGCTAAACTGTATTGGGTATATCTATCATCTTATTTTTTTATCTGTTTAACCTGTTTTCAATTATTTTTACTTTTTTATAGATTAAACCATTTTATTACTTCATTTTTCCTTCTGTTAGCTTGTTACAAGTTATACATTGTTTTAATCATTTTAATGGTTATCCCCTATAATTTTTATTCTTGATTTATTGTGAACTAACACGAATGAGTTGGGCATGATGGCACAAACCTGTAATCTTAGCTCCGTGGATACTGGGGCAGGGGAACTGCAAGTTTGAACCCAACTTGGGCAATTTAGAAACTTAGTGAGAGTCTGTCTTAAAATATACAAAAGAAAAAGAAAAGGGAAGTCAGAGGTGTAGCACAGTGGTGAGGCCCTGGGTTGAATCGTCAGTACCAACCCCCAAATGTGAACTGGTTCTTTCATACTTCCCAGAGGATATAAACACATTAGCATATTTCAACTCCTTTTGCCTCTGTGCTGCAAAGTGTTTTATTTACCTTTGCCTTCTGCTTTGTTGAGAAGTCAGTTCTTATGCTTACTATTTTCTATCTGATGCAAATCTGTCCTTTTCTCTATTTATAAGATTTTTTTCTTTGTCTCTCATTTTTAGCAGTTTTGTATAATGTGCCCAGTTTGATTTTCTTTGGACTTACTCAGAATAAAATTGATATACTAATTTTTTGGCTTTTTTTGTCCCTGTTTTTAAAGACAGGCTCTTGCTTATGTAATTCAGGTTGGCCTTAAAATCAATATGTAACCCAGGTTGATCTTGATCTCACAGTGGTCCTTCTGCCTCGGCATCCCAAGTGCTGGGATTACATGTGTGCAACAGCACATCCTGCAAGACTGGTATAATTGTGACCATGAGATTTAATGTTTTTCTTCACTTTTGGAATTTTTTTTTTGAGTTGGAGGTCCCTCTATGTTGCTCAGGCTGGTCTTGAATCCCTGGGCTCAAGTTGTTTCCTGCTTTAGCCTCCCACATTCACAGATTATAGGAGCAAACTACTGTGCCCAGCCTCTCTTTTGAAGAACCCCTCTAGACCATTATCTATTCACATACTGTTTTTGCCATATTCTCTTTTTCTTTTCTCTTTTCAACTCTGATTAAATGTACTAAACTTTCCCTCTATGTTCCATTTGGCTTTCAGTTCTTTGCTGCATTTCTTTTGCTTTCTTTGCCTTAATCTGGATGGACACTATCAACATTCATGCTTCCTAGTCCTTTCTTCACCTGTGTCAGTGCACGTTTCAAATCAGTTAAATTGTTATAGTTTAAAATCTAGAACCCTATGTGATTCTTGTCAATGGATTCTAATTATTTGATAAAGTTCTTTTCTGTCAATTACTATCTTGTACCTATTAGTCAGTTTCTTTTTACAAGAGCATGACTTCAGCATATGGATCTCCTGGTGACCTTTTTCCATTATCTATTTTTTCTAATGATTTTCAGTCAACTGATTTTGCCAAGGACTGTTTCTTTAATGTGCAGACAAGCATGAAAAACTATCAAGATAATTAGAAAATTCTGTGTAAAGATCTCTTTCTCTCTCCCTACCCCTCACTCCCATTGCCACCCCTTACAAACTGGCAAATTCCATGAGGGAAAAAACTAACTTCTGGAATTATTGGGCTCAATGTATCCTTTAAGGCCATCTGACTCCTTGGCATCTAAAATTCTCTCAGTAATTACTCCATACCTGCAAATAAATATTTCAAATGTTTAAAAAAATTTTCATAAATTTTTATTTATTTTAAAGAGGATAAAACCAATCAAAACAAAACAGTGTAAGTGACACAGGACTTCAAAACAATAGGAAATCAACAATTGTTACCATAACGCCTCTTGTTGTCTTCAAAATAGCTGCAGATACCTTCAGACATAGTAAAAATCAAACAGAACTGAAGAGAATAGAACCAACAAAAACAAAACAATGAATGCAGCAAAGGACCTCAAAACGATACTAGCAAATCCAAAATGGCTGCCATAGTATATCTTGCTGTCTTTGAAATAGCTGCCCATGCCATAGGATATAACAAAATCAAACAAAACAAAACAAACTCAACCCCAAAAAACAATGAAAATGATACAGGACCCTAAAACAAGACAATAGGGAACCAACCAAGGCCACTTCCTCAGAAGGAGACCCCCTACAGATGCCACACTGTGTACTGTCATCTTCCGAATAGGCGATCAGACCATCGGCCAAAGACCTGTAAAGTCAGTGAAACACCAAACACCACCATCAAACTGCACTTTACCTCAATCGCCACCATGGCACCTGGGTTTCCCCAGATCAGCTGGTTGCCCCACGGGGTGGGGTGTTGACTCTGCTTGTTTCTCAACCCACGTGCCAGAAGGGGCTTGAGTCTGTCCCCTTAGTATATGGCACTGGTTCACAGGGAGGACTTGCTTCTTGGTGACTTCTTGTTCTCTTCCCCAGCAGTCCATGAATGGCCTTCATAAATGTTTTCAAAAACCTGAAAAAGTAACTTTTATAGTTGGTCTCAATGATAGCATGCTAGTGCATCAGAGCCAGCATAGAAGTTTCTGTCATTTACATTTAAGTGCCAATTGACAACATGATGTCAGAGGAATTTCCCAAATAGGAATGATTTTCTGTGAAACTTCATTGTGTCAATATATTTTATATTAAAGAAGTCTTAATTACTCAGCTTTAAACAAATTTTTATTTTAATTAGTCCATGTTTGCAGGGCATGATAATTGCTTTCATTGTGAGGAGTTGGTACATGTATACAACACATTATTATTCTTTATAGTTCTTTTTCCCATCCCTTCCTCTACCTCCACCCTTCCTTCAACCCTTAGTTCCATTTCCATTTGTGAAAGACCTATTTCCATGTTTCTTATTATCTGTGTTTTATTTTGCTCTTTATTTATACTTTGGGTTTCTCCTTTAAGAGAATTCATGTGAAATCTAAGCTTGTGTATCTGGTTTATTTCACTTAACATTATGGTCTCAAGGTGCACCTATTTTCTAGCAAATGCTTCAAGTTTATCTTACTTTTAGCAAAGTAGTATTCTATTGCATATAAATAACATATGTTCTTTATCCATTCATCTATGATGGGCATATAGGCTGCTTCCAAGATTTAGCTATTGTCAGTTGTGCTGCTGACATGTGTCACTGTAATATGATGCCTTTAACCCTTTGAGGAAGATACCTAGAAGAGGAATACCTGGGTACAATAGAATTTCTAGTTTTAGTTTTTGGAGGAATCATCATACTGACTTCAGTAGTAGCTTTACTAGTTTACATTCCCACTGTCAGTGTAATACGATTTCTTTTTCCCCAGGAACCTCACTAGCATTTTTTATTACTTGATTTCTTGCTGATGACCAGTCTTTCTGGGGTAGGGTGATAACTCAGGGTTGTTTTAATTGGCATTTCTCGAAAGCCCAGTGATGTTCAGTAGTTGTTCATGTGTTTATTGACTATTTGTATTTCTTCCTCTGAGAAGTGTCTAGTCATTTCAGTTGCCCATTTTCCTGACTGGGTCTTTTATTTTAGGAGGTCTATTTTTTTAGTTCTTTATATATTCTAGATGTTAGTCCTTTGAGGAGTAGCTGAAAATTTATTTCCTATTCTGTGGGTTGTCTCTTCACTTTCTTGGTTGTTTCCTTTGCTGAGCAGAAGACTTTAATTTGATATGATCCCATTTGAAGATTTTTTTAAGACAGGGTCTCTCTATGTAGTTCAGGCTGTCCTTGAGCTCACTTTGTAGCCCAGGCTGGTCTTGAACTTGAAATGATCCTCCTGCCTCAGCCTCTCCATTTGATGATTCTTGTTATTTCTTGTGTAATTGAGATTTTGTTCAGAAAGTCCTTCTAGTTTTACCTATTTTATCTTCTAGCAGGTTAAGTGTTTCTGTTTTTTTTTTAAAGAGAATAGTACAAACAAAACAAAACAGAACGAAAAAAGCATAAGAAAACAGAATAGAGTCAAACATAAAATAGCATTTCAAAACAGAACACTGCAAGCTATACAGGTTTTCAAGACATAACAACAGGAGATTAACAATGGTTACCTTAGTGTCTCTTGCTTTCTTCAAAATGGTTGTTCATACATTTACAGACAATAAACTCAAACAAAACAAAGTAGTATAAAACCAGATAATAGAGAA